>CM032448.1:1839302-1853589 GCA_019049505.1 Pachyrhynchus sulphureomaculatus
GAAAAAAAAATACTTCTTGATATTGCAAAGCATCTACTTTACGAAAAACATACCAGGGTGGTCTTTTCTCAAGCTATCTACAGTTACGTGAAATAATATTTCTTTGTGATTAATTGAGTTATAAAGGGAGAAGAGAAAAAACCAAATATACCATCATAAACTACTTTAATTATACTAACAGCATATACAAGTAGATCATTCCTAACAAAAATAACGTTTTTCGGTTATTCAAAAGTATCCGGCCAACTTTTAAGAAACAGGGATTTACTCAGTTATGTTTACATTTCTGATTGTGAATCCAGGTAAACATCAAGAATTTAGTTCACTTCATAATTGTGTATCAGTCTCATTGAGAGAAGAGGCTGAAATGCAAGTCATTAGACATTTGGAAAACTGTTATAAGGTGGTACGGAAGAGAAAAAACTTCACGTGAAATAGCTGAACTTTTATCCACAGGAAAAATAAAAGTTAAAAATATAATTAAAAAATGGGAAACTACAGGTACTCTGAATGATAAACCACGTCCTGGAAGACCAAAGAAAACAACTATTCGTGTCGACAAAGTAATTAAAAGAAAAGCAGTTGCAGACGTAAAAAAGAATGCTGCAGTTTTTGCACGTGAATTACGTGAAGAAAATTTAGCTGACATCAGTAGGAGTACTGTCTCTCGTAGACTAACACAAGTTGGACTTGTTGGACATGTTAGGCTAAAAAAAAAAAAAAAAACCGTTCATCAGTAAAAAAAATAAGAATGCCAGATTAGAATTTGCAAAAATACACCAAAATTGGACAGTTGAAAACTGAAAAAAAGCGCTGTTTTTGGAAATGATGGAAGAAGATATGTTCGACGACCAAAAGGTACTAGACATGATTCTCGGTATGAAATACCGACTGTTAAGCATGATGGTGGTAGTATTATGCTTTGGGGGGGTATTTTTGTGGCAAGGCGTCGCTCCAACACAGAGATATTGTATTAAAACACCTGTTTCCTTATGGACGTGGAAATATACCACGAGGATGGATTTTTCCACAAGATAATGATCCGAAACATCGATGCAAGCTTTTGCAACAATTTTTCAGAAAGAAGAATCTTCGAGTTTTAGAATGGTCAAGTCAATCCCCGGACTTGAACCGCATAGAACATTTCTGGGAAGAGTTGAAAATGAAAGTGGGAACTCAGAATTGTATCAATTGTATCTTTTACTGCCACCTTTTTTTGAGTTATAGTGATTTTTGCTATGTTATATACATTTTTATTGCGCAATTTGAAGTTGGTCCAATAACAGCCGAGAAATGTTATTTTTGTTATAAATGATTGTTACTTATAGTAGAAGATTTTTTAGTTATATATGGTGTTAGTGTAATTAAAGTAGTTTATAATGGTGTATTTGGTTTTTTTCTCTTCTCTCTTTATAACTCAATTAATCACAAAAATATGTTTTGGCCCAAAACTTTGGCACGCAATTTTTTTTTTTAATACTATATTTTATTTAATATTTGTAATTTACTATATGTCCGTTAAAATCACGTTTTACAAATTATAAAGCAACACAAATGAAAACTATTAGTATCATCGGAAAGTTGAAAATCTCCTCTTCATAAAGCTATCTTTTAATTTTCTCTGGCTAAGTAAAATAACCGCCAAAAATGTTGTAACGGAAGTATAAAATGATCAGTGACTTCACAAAACACACCCCAAATGAGTTTTCAACAAAGTTTATTTCCAATCTTTACTCAAAATTGATGACCTTGAAATTTCTGTTTTTTTTATATACCAGATAAATTATTACAGGTAATGCACTCGTGATAATTTTCGTTCAATCTACACCCCGTGGAGAATATTCTAGAATTTTTTCAAAATTTTTTGATAAGTACTTTTCGAGATAAGGCGGGTGGACAGCGATTTTTCGCGATTTTTTAAAAATAATAAAAAGAAAAGTGCGCGCAAGTATTACATTATATATATATTTTTTACTCGTGTTTTCACAAGCTTTCATTTGACACCACACTTCATTACCTAATAAAAAAAATTTTTTTTCACTTTCGATTTCACCCCCAAAACTAACCCCTTAAGTCAACATTTAACTTTCAAAACTACATGGCTCTGATGAGGCCATCAATTTCTATATTATTACCAAATTTCAACTTTCTATGACAAATAGTTTCGGAGAAAATCGGGTGTGACAGACGGACAGACAGACACCGAAGTGATCTTATAAGTGTTCCGTACGGAACACTAAAAAGTCTAGAAAAAAAATCTACACACTATTTTTTTGTAAAATTTGCCGCTCTTTCACGTGGTACTATTAGTTATTCGACATATTTTTTATTTTTCGACAAACCGAATTTTTTATTTTATTTTGGATTTTGTGGGCTTAGCGTATATTAAACTTTACCAAACTTTTTTATTGTATTTTACGTCCAAAAAACTACCTGTGTGCCAAAATGCAGCCTGTTAACATTTAATGATAGCTCAAAACCCGTAGCGATAGGGCTATGACTAGATAGACAACTTAAAAAAATCACCCTCATCGCTTCCAAAGTTCGTCGATCTGTTAGTCGATTTATTGCATAAATAAGTAAAAGCCAAACTTTATACGACAGTCTGTTCTAAAACAATCGTTAACCGACTAAAGTTAAATAAGTCATTTTACGTCAGAAACCACCCCGAGATCCATAATTTTAAAATTTTCACACATCCAAACAACCGACGACAACCTTCCACCCCATAAATTTAACCTCTTTATCCTTCTAAACAAAAAGAAGCGATCGTTTACCGCATATTAAGACACATTACCACAAATTTAGTCTGCCAAATTATATATCATCCCTTAAAATGTAGTTTCTCAACCGTATTTTCAACCCCTAAAATACCTACAATGCTCTGCACTATTCCTTATGGGCTACTCCACCTATTTTTTACCTACCTACCTACTTGGTGGTAGTGTGTGAAATTCCTTTTTTACGGATATTTTTTTAAGGTACAACATCCCCAAAACTCGAGGGGGCGCAAGGTGCTGATTTTTTTCACCCTATTTTGTAAGATGATACCGGTATTAAGAAATATCTTCTGCCTGTTTCATGAGAAAATAGGGTTAAACTTAAATTATGTTAAATCGTGCAATTTTTCAATAGTCGGCAACCCTCCCGGAGGGGGTTGATTTCCGAAATCTTTAACCCTCTTCCTATTGTTGTTTTTTGCTTAATTTTTTTCACGGTAAATCGAGTCTTTTCTCTTCAGGTAAAAAAGATAAAAAACAGAAAAAGATGTGAGGCATATAGAGGAATCAAAATAAGTGGTGGGTCTATGTATTTTGTTGACTTAGGATTTTTTTACAGAAAAAGAGTTTTTGAGATATAAGGGGTTTACGGTTTAAGTTATAAGGGCTGATATACAATCGTAAGGATTAGAAGAATATTATAAGTGGGATATGGGGTTGTAAGAACTGTGTGAATTTTTTTTCGGGATATTGTCTTCTAGGTATGTTTTTCGGTAATTTGACGGTAAAAGGTTTTAAACATCGGAGTTTACAAAAAAAAACGAGAAAGGGGATTTTTAGAATAAAGGTAATATATTGGTTAAGAATATTAATATTTATTCTCTTAATGGTAAGGGTAATTCTGTCTAGTGTTTCGTCTTTCCTTGTAGTGGACTTTAATTAAAGGCGCAATGCTAATGTTCGAAGCGATATTCCGGCCAGTTCGACGATTTTGAGTGTTCCATACGGAACATTTATGCGATCATTTCGGTGTCCGTCCGTCTGTCTGTCTGTCATAGTCGATTATCTCCGAAACTATTCGACACAGAAAGTTAAAATTCGTCACAAATGTAGGAACTGATGTGGCTCAATTACAGCCATGTAGTTTTGAAAGTTAAATTTTGACTTACGGGCTTAGTTTTGGGGATTGAAATCGGAAGTGAAAAAAAAATTTCAAAGTCACCGAATAGGGTGTCAAATAAAAGCTTGTAAAAACTTTTCTTTATATTATTTAAAGAAAAACCGCCCAAATTTGCTACCCCTCAATCCATCTCTAAGAGTACCTTTGATAATACAGGACCACAAAAATATTTTTTCGTGTGCCAAGACTAGACCAGGTCTCTTATATATTTTCGGGATCACTGGAAACGAATTCAATTTAAGTTTTGCTCTATCACCTATCATTTTTTCCCCAACCTCAAAAAAAGGTTGTGAATAATGTATAACCACAAAATTTGGGGGCAACGTAGATTTAGATGATCAAAACTATATGCCCGTGAATTAGTAGGATTCCATGAACCCAAAACCATCAAACCCTATAAGCCTAAAACACCATAAACTAAGGTATGAAGGCACAAAACAAGCAAGCCAAACCATTAGACTCACATACCCCCATAACGCCGTAACTCCCTAACCCCCCCTGAACCCAATCGCCCAATAATAATAACCACATAACCCTAGGCGTGCAGATTTCTATAACCACATAATTAGAGGCGTGCAAACTTCAGTAACTACATGATCAGGGGTGTGCTAAGACTGTGAGTTAGGAGGTATCCATGAATCCCTAACCCTTCCCTCCCAATGAAACCCTCGATATCATTACAATGCACTAATTCATTTTCAGCAGAAAAATATTTACGGAAATACTTATCTCGGAAGTGACTTTTTTGTTTGGAGCTAAGCAACATTTTTCTTTCAACCGAGAAGCTAAAAGTTCAACCCTTTCTTTAAAGACTCCTAAATCTCTTAGAAGATCGCTCAATTCTCCTTGACTGAAAAATCTTCTATGCATTTCATTGGAATCTAATTCTCCTCCGTTGATGCTATCATTCATGTTCAGTTCCATATCATTTTCATTCCATTCCATATCGTTGTCAATTTCGTCGTTAAAAAAATCATCCTGATCTTCTTGAAATGCCAAAATAGGCAAAGGAAATGTCACTGAATTCACTTTAGGATGCGACTGCTCTCAAAACAACTGGTACAGTCTTCTTTTTTTCCAAAGCAAGGAAGGTATCCTCTATCTATCAACATATATATATATATATATATATATATATATATATATATATATATATATATATATATATATATATATATATATATATATATATATATATAATATATTAAAATTCCGGGTTTCAACCCGTTCGTATAACAATGAATTTGCACGACGTTTCGCCAAAATCTCATATGGCATTTTCAAGTGCTCCCGTTGCTGCTGCTACTCGATACTGTGATCGTGCTGCTGCTGCTGCTCGAAGCTAACTAAAAAACTGTCGTGCGGTCGCCGTCTTTTATAGGTGGGCGTCTATGCAGATTGTAGGTGGGGAGGTCGGAAATGTTCGTCCGAGCATCGGTGTTTGCCGGCTAGGCTGACTGTTGCCTTCTCGGTGTTTTGGTTATTCCTTGGTTCAGCGCATCATCTCGCTTATTCAGCTGTCCATTCTTCTCGATTTCCAAGGCTTCTCTGACTATGCGTGTTTTATAATGTGAAATCGAGGCTATTTGTTTAGATCCCTCAAAATTGATGTTGTGACCAGTATCATGATGATGCTGAAAAAGAGCTGATGTTTATTTGATTTTAATACTTATGTTCTTGGATCCGGGTGGAGATTCTTCTGTTTGCTTGTCCTATCTACAATTTTGTGGCAGTCTCCGTATAGGATGCGTTATGTATATATATATATATATATATATATATATATATATATATATATATATATATATATATATATATATATATATATATATATATATATATATATATCCATCTGCTATCTTGGCTCTCTTATCTTCTATATTACGTAGTTATTGAAGGTCTGCTCCACTGGTGTGTCTGGAAGTATGCACGCCCAGGGTTATGTGGTTATATGACTATTGGGTTATTCGATTCAAGGGTATGGGGCTCTAGGGTTATGGGGCTATCAGGTTATATGGTTATATGAGTCTACAAGCCAGGAATTTGTGGTTATATAGAAGCCTGCACGCCTAGTGTTATAGGGGTCTGCACGCTGAGGGTTTTGTGGCTATAGGGCTGTTGGGTTATTGGGTTCAAGTGTATGGGGTTAGGGGCTATGGCGTTATGAAATTATATGAGCCTGCTGGTTTGGCTCACTTGTCTTGTCATCTGATTTTAAGATTCACATTTCTCTCGAGTTCCATAGTTATATATTCCTTCATACCTGGGTTCATGGTGTTTTGAATTTATGGGGTTATGAGGCTGGGTGGTTTTGGGTCTATGGAAGCATACTAACCCACCGGCATTTAGTTTTGGTCATCTGATACATAAAATCCACGTTTCCCCTCGAGTATTGTGGTTATACATGTACTTTAAAACTTCTAAAATAGCTTTTTTTTTGAGGTTAGAGAAAAAATGAGAGGTGATAGAGAAAACTAAAATTGAATTCGTTTTCAACGAATTCGAAAACATATAAGAGACCTGGTCTTGCCTTCGATATATTAAAAAAACATTTTTGTGGTCCTGTGTAATTTATCTGGCATATAAAAACAAAGAACTGAAACAAATTTTTTGAAAACCTATTTGGGCTGTGTTTTGTGAAATCACTGATCATTTTATACCTCCGTAACAAAAATTTTTATTTTGAAAGCAACCAAAACGTACGGAACACTAATTGCACAAGTCCGATTTGCACTTCGACGGTATTTTTTTGATTGACGACAGGAGCAACTTCTAATTTATCATCGTAAGAAACTCCGCCAAATTCGTTTATCGGCCAAGCTACACATGTGAAAAATTAAATTACGCTTCAATTTGGTTTATAAACTAATAAAACGGCAACAAAAAATTATGTTCACATACATCGAAAAAATTCCATTAGATATTTGGTAAAATAAATTAAAAATGTCGGCAAGCCGACATTTTCGGAGGTTATTAACTTGCACAGTTCCTATTTGTTAAATTGTAATTAAAAACTATAAAGATTTTGCAAATCATTTTGAAATTACCGACTTGGATGTATAACTGGATTTTTTTTGCGATATTTCAAGTTATTAACTATACAAATACGGATTTAATCGTAGGGGCAAATATTATGAATAAAATTCCATTCATTATTATCATTATCATGCAGCCGTCCGCATCCACTACCGGATATAGGCCTCCCTCAATCTTTTCCATCCACACAATTAGCTGAAATTCGCTTAATATCATTAGTCCACCTAGCATATAGTCTTCCACGGTTTCTGAAAGCCTCCCGTCTGGATCTCCATTCCACCAGACGCTTCGTCTATCTACGAGGCATGTTTTTTAAGTAAGTACCGTTTTGCGATTCCGCCGCCGCAGCGATACGGTCGGCGTTCCGCGCGTTCGCGCTGGTAACCTACATCTCATGTCTACGCACTGACGCCATTACAGTCTGATTCTTCATTGTATACGTTGTTTACTGAGTGTTTAAGATGCCTCCGACAATCGTGAGTCCCGCCGATTGTGAAGTACGGGCTGTTATACGATTTCTTAGTGCTAAAGGCGTAAAACCGATCGATATTCATCGTGAGATCTGTGAAGTTTACGGACAAAACATTATAAGTGATGGAATGGTAAGGAAATGGGTGAGAGCATTTAAAGATGGCCGCACAAATGTGCATGATGAAGAACGGAGTGGGCGTCCTTCGGTCGTTAATGAAGATTTGGTGCAGAAAGTGGACGAAAAGGTGAGAGAAAACAGACGCTTTACAATTTCATCATTGTGCGACTGCTTTCCTCAATATTCTCGTAGTGTTTTGTATCGCATTGTGACCGAGTCAGGCGGCAGAATTTTATGAGGAGGGTATTCAAAAACTGGTGCCACGTTATGACAAGTGCCTCAATATTCACGGAAATTATGTAGAAAAGTAGATTAAGGTACAGGCTTTCATGTAAAAATAAAATTATAGCGATATCTTTGCACGTCTTTTTTTAATTCCAAAATGGTACTTACTTAAAAAACATGCCTCGTATTATCGGTCATTCGCGCCACATGTCCAGCCCAATTCCATTTCGGACATGTTATTCTCTATACGGCGTCCGTTACTCCTCTTCTTTGCCTTATAATCACATTGGGAATTTTATCTCGTAGAGTCAATCCCAACATAGAACGTTCCATTGCTCTTTGTGCAATTTTTTTCGCTAAATGCGGGCTTTTTTTTTTAAAAAATTTCACCATTCAAACGGTCTAGTAAACCAGCGTAATAGTGTCCGGTGATTGTTTACCCCCTTTTCAAGACAGTCGATTGGTATTATTCCATGGCAATACTTGTCAACACCTTTCCAGCTGATTGTGTTCTTAGACGCTTCGGTCGGCTTTCATGCGCTTCCAGCAACTCTGCGAACTACCTATAGGACTCAGGCGTGTAGTGGTGAATCCATGTTTTGTGCATTTTTACAAATCCACGGAAAATCTCCTTTGGATTACGTGCCGAACAGCATTCTGAATCTTCGACACGTTGCTGTTTTTGATCAATCGGGAGAGTGCAAGGATAATGAGACAGGACCAGAAATAATAAAAAGAGAAGTTATTTGTGCTATACAACTACAGAAGGATGGAAAAGCAGTTGATCCAGATGATATAAAGGGAGAAATCCTTAAAATATTTTCGGACGAAATCCATTTATTAATCGACTGGTAATCTTATTTAACAAGATCTATAAAACTGTACAAATCCCTCTTGACTGGCTAAGGTCGACTCTCATCCCAATAAGTTTAATGTATCATGTTCTCAAGATATTTCTAAGAAACAGCCGTACCAGAATATACACATGATTCGGATTCTAAAAAGGCATGGATATACGGGAAGCTTTATTCTTATTAAATGTACTAGTCCAGAGTTGTAAAGATATAAATGTAGGTGTATATTCATGTTTTATAGATTATAATAAAGCTTTCGACTTGTGATGCACGAGAAATTAATAAAAATTCTAGAAACAATAAATATAGACAAAAGAGATCTAAATATTATTAAAAATCTGTACTGGAATCAATCAGTGAAAGTTAAAATTGGACCGAAAGCATAACACTAACCCAAGATGTAAGACTGGGATGAATTCTCTCACAGCTTTTGTTCAACCCTTATTCTGATGCTACGTTTAATGAGGCCACCTATGAATTCGTTGAAGGAATATCAAATAATTAATGAACGACATCCGGTATGCTGAAGCTCGTTTAACTACATAGATCGCCAAACTTCGTGAGAAGCCAGCGTCGTAAGAAGAAGAGAGTGCGCGGCAAGAAATTGAAGAAAACACGACCTTATTTAGCGAAAAACAAAATGCTGTTTCACCACGACAATGCTCCAGCACATCCATCCGGAGTTGTTGCCGCCAAACTGCACGCATTGCGTTATGAATTGCTGCCGCACCCCCCGTATTTGCCCGACCTGGATTCCTGCGATTTCTTCTTGTTTCCAAACATACAGAAATGACTCGCAGGAAGGACTTCCGGTCGACAGTTCGTAGCACGCGGACGCGTTTTCCCGGTTGGGGCTTCTGAAGGCGAAGTGCGAGCGTTTTGGGGCTTCGGAGTGTTGATCGGTGGTCCACAAATTGCTTGATAGGGGTTCTAATCGCATAGGGTTGCTAAGCGCTGTGAGGGTGATTCCTATAACGTCGGTTGAGGTTAGGTGATCTGAGCAGGTGTTTTTTGTGCCAATCACGTAATCTGACAGAAAAGATTATACCCAAAATCAGTAGCAGTTCCCGAAGAGATCCTTTATCAGTGCCAAGAAAGAAATTAAGTTATAAAGACAAATAAATATTCTTTTGGGGGAGCAATATCGCCTAGAGCGAGACTACGTTGCTCTCCACCTATAGAAAGGATCCAAACTCGAGATGTTTAACGCATCACCGAAGGATCGCCGGTACTCTGCCTAAAGCTCAGACGGATTCAAAGCTGAGTAAATTATCCAAAGAAGGATAGAGCTCAGTAAAAGAGAGAGAAAGAAAGAAACACTGGCAGGAAAAAAATTCAGTTCAAATGAGGAGGTCATCGCCCAGACAGAGAGAGTATTTTGGAAAGTTGGACAATTCCTATTTTTTTGAAGGGTTAAAAAAATGGTAAGGACGTTGGGAAAAGTGTATATACCTAAAAGGGGACTATGTTGAAAAATATAAAATTTGTTTTTGAGAAAAAAATGGCAATCCTAACACGGGTACTTGTTGAACCACTCTCGTAATGTTCATAATTCAAGATTTTTATTATTATTACCGCCTTAAATTTCAAAAAATACATTCCAACAATAAAGTTACAAGTTTTACTTTTGATAGACTTATTATTTGATTAAAATCTCTTGTCTGTACAAACGAGCGCTATTGTCTAAACCTTTTTAAAAAGCGTTTTTTCATCCACTAATAATTTTGATTATTTAATACAACGCGGTGCTTCGCCCGAAAAAAAAAAACCACCACACCGACATCTTTTTTTATACAACGCTAGATACGGCGGATCGGAGCGAGATAGAGACAGTTATAAACAATAAGGTTCGTCTCTAGGTATTCAAAAAAGGCATTCCTTTAGATTTAAAAGTTTGTTTTATACGTTTTTGAGGCACTTCGAAAAAATTACGAATCATCGAAAAATCCGCCGCGTCATCGAATTTAATGTACAAAAACTGAGAAAAATTCTTTTGTGTGGCCAGTTTTTATGCGCCGACGGGATTGTTCAGTTAAAAACTCTTTATCGACTGTTAATTTTCGGTAATTTGGTGGTCAACGGTAATAGGTAAGACTTTTTTTCTATCTTCGTATAACGTTAGGCCAAAGTCTCTATTACTTATCTTGTGAAACAACTTTTATCATTTCGTAAAAAATAACCGACCAAGTGCAAGTGGGACTTGCGCCATTAGTGTTCCGTACGTTGATTGCTTTTGAAATAAAAAATGTTGTTACGGAAGTATAAAATGATCAGTTACTTCACAAAACCCACCCCAAATGAGTTTCCCGATTTTTCTTGAAAATTGATGATCTTCAAATCTTTTTTTTTATATACCACATAAATTACACTGCGTGACATGATTTTGGTACCCGAAAAACTGATTGCTATTATAGTTTCCTATTAGTTATAGTATGTAAGCAGTGGATGTCTTTTATTTCTATCACGTCTTGTTTTTAAGGTACACACCGTTAACCTTTTCTTAACCTACCCTCATATTGTTCATATTAGTAAATGTAATCGCTATTGAGAGGATATGTTCATTTCTTGTTAGTTTCTTTGAGATTACCTGATTAGGAGTGTAATAATACAGTTTTAAAGATGAATACTGAAAAAACTAGTCGCCGTCAGTGCAAAAATTCACCAAACAAGTTTTGTTACGTGTGTGGGACAGTACATTCTCAAGTCTCAAGGAAAAAAAATATCTGAAAAAGTATGTACTACGTATTTTCTATATTTTGGACGTACTGTACATCAAGATAAACCCTGGATTCCGCAACTGTTTTGTGTATCATGTTATGCTACTCTCCTGTCGTGGTTGAACGAAAACAAAACATCTATGCCATTTTCAGTACCGACTGTGTGGCGCGAACCTAGTAATCATTTTAACGATTGCTACTTCTGCATGACTGATGTACGAGGATTTTCAAAGAAAATTAAGCATAATATCGAGTACCCTTCTGTGAATTCTGTATCAAAACCAATACCATATAGTGAAGACATGACTCCTCCTTTGCCTCCTAAGAAAAGTCAAACTGAAGAGTTAGATATACCAAGCGATGAAAATGACGATGGACAAGACATGGAAGTTGACAACCAAGATCCAGACTTTTTACCCTCTTCAAGTGATCTATGCCAACCGCATTTAATTCAACAACGGGAATTAAATGATTTGATACGGGACTTGAATTTGCCTGTTAGACAAGCCGAATTACTTGGATCAAGACTACAGGAATGGCACTTGTTGGCACCAGATACAAAAATATCTGTACAACGAAAACGAAGTAAAGAAATAGCAACTTTTTACTCTAGTTCAGAAAACATGTTTTTGTAATGACATTGTATCTTTGATGGGTGAGTTAGAAATTCCCCTATGATACAAATGAATGGTGTCTTTTTATTGATGGTTCGAAAACAAGTCTGAAGGCAGTTTTACTTCATAATGGTAATAAATATCCGTCAATACCAGTGGCTTATTCAACTGTTTTAAAAGAGACATGCCAAAATATGAAATCAATATTGGATTTAATTAAATACAAAAATTTTAAGTGGGAAGTGTGCGCTGACCTCAAAGTAATAGCTATGTTACTTGGTTTGCAAGGTGAAATTACTAAGTACTGCTGCTTTCTTTGCTGTAATCAATCCGTAACAAACACAATTTTAGATAATTATTATATTAAGGGTTTTTTTTTTCTTTTGACCAAGGCTTAAAATCTACCATTTTTTAATAAACTGTATTTACTTTTACCTCAATATTGAAAAAACAAATTACACCGAATGTTTCATGTTTAAAATCCAGTTTGGAAACATCTGAAAAGCATTTAACTATAAAAAAATAGTTACTCTATTCCTACATTCTATCTTACATTATTTTTATAAGCCAAATTTCTACATAATTACTAATTATCTTCACTCAGATTAGATTGTGCGTGATCCTAATATATTTAAAAAAGTTTTAAAGTAAACAAATCCGCATATAACTCTCAAATCGCTACATATTAATAACGCTGGCATAAAACGAAGAAGCTTGCACTATGTGCAGGAGTTGTAGAATGTGTACAAAATTTTATAAGAATTTTTCAAAAACCCAAAAAGAAATTAGACAATAAGCATTATTTTTTTGTTTTTATAGAATATATTAGTTTTGATTATATGAAAAAATGTCTATAATTAATACTATTGCTTTGATTAAGCACTATTTGATCAAAGACTGGCCAAAACGAACGGAATTTGTGTGTGGGAAGTCAAATGTAAAATACTTGCCTTTAATCAACCCCGCAGACGTCATTTTACCTCCTCTACACATAAAACTGGGCTTAATGAAGAATTATGTGAAAGCGATGGATAAAAATGGCGAAGGATTTTTATATTTAAAAAATCTATTTTTCCAAGATTAAGTGACGCAATGTTGAAAGAAGGTATTTTTATTGGTCCACAAATACGCCTATTAATGAAAAACAACAAATTTGATCAAACACTAAATGACGAAGAACTATGCGCTTGGACATCATTAAAAGCCATGATAAAAGGTTTTTTAGGAAATCATAGAGCGAGAATGCAGATCTCTTAGTGAACGATTTGTTAAGAGCATACAAAAAGATGGGTTGCCGAATGTCATTAAAAATTCATTTCCTCCATTCCCATTTCTCTTTTTTTCCATTAAATCTTGGAGCAGTGAGTGAAGAACAAGGGGAGCGATTTCATCAGGATGTGAAAAGGATTGAGGAACGGTTTCAAAGTCGTTGGGACGTAGCTATGTTAGGAAATTACTGCTGGCTTTTAAAACGAGAAGATATTTCCCAACATAAGAAAAAAGTTAAATATTTTTAACTTTTAATGTACAATATAAACTTTT
Organism: Pachyrhynchus sulphureomaculatus; assembly: GCA_019049505.1. Taxonomy (NCBI): domain Eukaryota; kingdom Metazoa; phylum Arthropoda; class Insecta; order Coleoptera; family Curculionidae; genus Pachyrhynchus; species Pachyrhynchus sulphureomaculatus. The sequence goes on from CM032448.1 coordinate 1,852,780, forward strand.
TACCACATATTTTATATTTAGTTGTGTCCAAATGTATTAATAATAAGTTTTTTTAGCAGTTTTATTCGAATTATTGGAAAATTTAATGAAGCTACGCTAACTATCGTACCTAAAAACAGTACGCGATAGACAAAAAAGTACTTATGTATTCTTAATAAGTGGTGTGTATGAATAAATAAACAGGAAAAATTTAAGTGGGTCCTTAATTTTTTTTTAAATTTGTAACGCAGTGTTATTAAAGGTAATGCACTCGTGATAATTTTCGTTCAATCTACACCCTGTTGAGAATAAATAAATAACACCCCTCTTGGGGTAGGGCCACCCTTTGGGTTCTCTAGATCTAGTTTATGGGTTGATCAGTCCCGTCTTCCTTGTTATATTCGGTCCAGTGCTACTGTACTGCACTATGGAAACAGTGGGCGATGTTTTCCCTTGGAAATCGACAGTAGAATGTGAAGCAAAGCGTTCAGCTTACCATTTTAATAGCTCTGTGAGAATGTTAAGTGCTTTTTTGGTTGAATAATGAACAAATTATAAGCATAATTAACTATGGTTAAAAAAAAATTAAGTCAAAGGAGTGGGAGCGGAGGTTAGGAAGGTTGCTTCTTAGAGTCAAGCAATCTGAAAATTGCCCTTGTCTTTTTATAAAAAAATTATCAAGTGATGATGTAATGTACAAGTCATAACATAACGATAAAGCGTCAATTTTACAAATTGGAGCCCAGCTATCGAAAAAATCCGGACCCAATCCTATTAAATATATCCAGCGTGAATATATTTCGCTCTAAAATTGGTTCAAGGATAACCAAA
>CM032448.1:1853689-2026494 GCA_019049505.1 Pachyrhynchus sulphureomaculatus
CAAGATATGGAAGTTGACCACCAAGATCCAGACTTTTTACCCTCTTCAAGTGATCTGTGCTAACCGCATTTAATTCAACAACGGGAATTAAATGATTTGATACGGGACTTGAATTTGTCTGTTAGACAAGCCGAATTACTTGGATCAAGACTACAGGAATGGCACTTATTGGCACCGGATACAAAAATATCTGTACAACGAAAACGAAGTAAAGAAATGGCAACTTTTTTTACTCTAGTTCAGAAAACATGTTTTTGTAATGACATTGTATCTTTGATGGGTGAGTTAGAAATTCCCTATGATACAAATAAATGGCGTCTTCTTTATTGATGGTTCGAAAACAAGTCTGAAGGCAGTTTTACTTTATAATGGTAATAAATATCCTCAATTACCAGTGGCTTATTCAACTGTTTTAAAAGAGACATGCCAAAATATGAAATCAATATTGGATTTAATTAAATACAAAAATTTTAAGTGGGAAGTATGCGCTGACCTCAAAGTAATAGCAATGTTACTTGGTTTGCAAGGTGAAATTACTAAGTACTGCTGCTTTCTTTGCTGTAATCAATCCGTAACAAACACAATTTTCTAGATAATTATTATATTAAGGGTTTTTTTTTTCTTTTGGCCAAGGCTTAAAATCTACTCATTTGTTTCTAATAAAACTGTATTTACTTTTACCTCAATATTGAAAAACAAATTACACCGAATGTTGAGAAACATTCATGTTTAAAAACCAGTTTGGAAACATCTGAAAAGCATTTAACTATAAAAAATAGTTACTCTATTCCTACATTCTATCTTACATTATTTTTATAAGCCTAAATTTCTACATAATTTACTAATTATACTACACTCAGATTTAGATTGTGCGTGATCCTAATATATTTAAAAAAAGTTTTAAAAGTAAACAAATCCGCATATAACTCTCAAATCGCTACATATTAATAACGCTGGCATAAAAAGAAGAAGCTTGCACTATGTGCAGGATTTGTGGAATGTGTACAAAATTATATATAAGAATTTTTCAAAAAAACCCAAAAAGAAATTATAAGTCATAAAAATTAGACAATAAGCATTATTTTTTTCTTTTTATAGAATATATTAGTTTTGATTATATGAAAAAATGTCTATAATTAATACTATTGCTTTAATTAAGCACTATTTGATTAAAGACTGGCCAAAACGAAAGGAATTTGTATGTGGGAAAGTCAAATGTAAAATACTTGCCTTTTAATCAACCCCGCAGACGTCATTTTAATTTTACATCCTCTACACATAAAACTCGGCTTCTTAATGAAGAATTTTGTGAAAAATGGCGGAGGATTTTTATATTTAAAATCTATTTTTCCAAGATTAAGTGACGCAAAGTTGAAAGAAGGTATTTTTATTGGTCCACAAATACGCCTATTAATGAAAAATCAACAAATTTGATCAAACACTAAATGACGAAGAACTATGCGCTTGGACATCATTAAAAGCCGTGATAAAAGGTTTTTTAGGAAATCATAGAGCCGAGAATGCAGAACTCTTAGTGAACGATTTGTTAAGAGCATACAAAAGAGTTGATGGTTGCCGAATGTCAATGAAAAATTCATTTCCTCCTTTCCCATTTATCTTTTTTTTCCATCAAATCTTGGAGCAGTGAGTGAAGAACAAGGGGGAGCGATTTCATCAGGATGTGAAAAGGATTGAAGAACGGTTTCAAAGTCGTTGGGACGTAGCTATGTTGGGAGATAATACTGCTGGCTTTTAAAAACGAGAAGATATTTCCCAACATAAGAGAAAAAGTTAAATATTTTTAACTTTTATTGTACAATATAAACTTTTTACCATATATTTTATATTTAGTTGTGCCAAAGGTATTAATAATAAGTTTTTTTTTAGCAGTTTTATTCGAATTATTCGAAAATTTAATGAAGCTTACGCTATCGTACCTAAAAAACAGTACGTGATAGACAAAAAGTACTTATGTATTCTTAATAAGTGGTGTGTATGAATAAATAAACAGGAAAAATTTAAGTGGGTCTTTAATTTTTTTTAAATTTGTAACGCAGTGTTATTAAAGGTAATGCACTCGTGATAATTTTCGTTCAATCTACACCGCTCTTGGGTAGGGCCACCCTTTGGGTTCTCTAGATCTAGTTTTATGGGTTGATCAGTCCCGTCTTCCTTGTTATATTCGGTCCAGTGCTACTGTACTGCACTATGGAAACAGTGGGCGATGTTTTCCCTTGAAATCGACAGTAGAATGTGAAGCAAAGCGCTCAGCTTACCATTTTAATAGCACTGTGAGAATGTTAACTGCTTTTTGGTTGAATAATGAACAAATTATAAGCATAATTAACTATGGTTTAAAAAAAAATATAGTCAAAGGAGTGGGAGCGGAGGTTAGGAAGGTTGCTTCTTAGAGTCAAGCAATCTGAAAATTGCCCTTGTCTTTTTATAAAAAATTATCAAGTGATGATGTAATGTAAAAGTCATAACATAAACGATAAAGCGTCAATTTTACAAATTGGAGCCCAGCTATCGAAAGAATCCGGACCCAATCCTATTAAATATATCCAGCATGAATATATTTCGCTCTAAAATTGGTTCAAGGATAACCAAAAACTACATATGAACAACACATACCGCCCGCCAACAATAGATCTTAATAACAATCGAAATTTCCCAATTTTTTAATAAACAGTGTATCGTAAAATGAGTAAAAAAGTGGTATTTACCATATTATTTAAAAGTTCGTTGCGGTATTCAAATTTTGTTAGATACATATATATAATTTGTATTTTTTTCGGTGATTAATTAGTTGTCGGTTATGTAACTCCTATTTTTAGAAATTGAGGTTATTTTTTAACAATATTTTTTTAAAATATAATAATCACTACTATAGTCTGTTTGTTTGGAGTTGATAGCACACAACATCTATAATATATATATAAAATGCAACGTCTCTCTGTCTGTCCGTTAGTGCGCCTATCACTGAAGAACCACTTATCCGATTTACGTACTTTTTTTTTTTTAAACATACATATGTTCTCTGGCCAGGTTATAGGCTATATATTTTATTACGATAGGTAGCATAAGGAATGAGCAGTGACCTAAAATAGTGAATGATCTCGGAAATAAGTTTGCCACTAGCGCGTGCCTTTGCAATACACAACCTAAACCATTAAATATGGAACAATATTATGTAGCAAAGAATATCTGTAATGTATATATCTATAATATATATAAAATGCAAAGTCTCTCTGTCTGTCCATTAGTGCGTTTATCATGCGGGAACCACTTATCCGATTTACCTGCCTTTTTTTAAAAATTCATACATATATTCTTTGGCCAGGTTATATAATAATAATAATCTATATCTATAATATAAATAAAATAGCAATGTTTGTCTGTCTGCCCGTTAATGCGCTTATCCCTCGAGAACCACTTATCCGATTTACGTGATTTTTTTAAATTCATACATATGTTCTCTGACCATGGTTATAGGTATATATATTTTCATTACATCTATAACACACGGGAACAGCTGTTTTGGTGTCGAGGTTTTTTTGAGCTGATTCTATATCAATTTGATGTCCTGAATTCAAATAACGTATTCATTTGTACCTAGGAGCTCAAATTTTTAAGATATACAAGTTACATTATTGTAACTCAAATCCGTAAGTGTAGTAAACAAAAGTAGATACGAAATTTTTATTTTAGTTATACAAAATACAATATTATGTCGTACTTAACAAACAAAAAAAAAAACATTGAAGAAATGAAATAGTCACTCAATACTTGGAAAGCTTCTTTTCCGCGACATTCTTGAATGTTTTTTTAAACAGTCCCTTTTTAAACTCCAGCAGTAATCTGCCATCATGTGCATGTCCCATCTTCCTTGGTAGCGGTCCTCCATAACTTTAATATCTTGGTGAAATCTTTCACCTTGTTCCTCACTCATGTCTCCTAAATTTTCTGGAAAACGGTCTAAGTGGCTGTGTAAATAGTGTATTTTAATACTCATATTGCACCCTAAGGATTTGAAACTATGAAGCATCTTGTTAACCATTTCAACATAGTTTTGAGCTTTATGTTTGCCTAGAAAATTTTCTACAACTGCAACAAAAATGATGTCCAAGCTTCTCGTTCAACTTGATTCATTGAATTTATGAAGGCAGGATCCTTAATTAATTGTCTTATTTGTGGGCCGTCAAATATCCCTGCTTTGAGTTTTTCTGTGCTCAACTGATGCATTTTTACCCCTATATATGCAAAACAAGACCCATTCTTATCAAGAGCCTTTACAAATTGCTTCATTAAGCCCAACTTTATATGTAACGGAGGAAGTATGATTTTTTCTCTTTCAACCAAAAGCGTCGTTAATGACATTCTTTTCTCCAACGTCCATGTTTTCTCTCTGAGGCCAATCTTTTCTAACCCAGTGGTGTGTTTTGTCCCTACTATCCCAGAGGCACAAGAAACACGGATATTTCGTGTAACCACTTTGCTGCCCAAGAAGAAAGTTTACCATTTTTAAGTCTACACAAATCATCCATTGATGTTCGTAAAATACTTTATCTTCTGCAAGACCAAAGCTATGGTATTATATTCTTCTTTCAGTTTCGTTGAGTGAGCTAGTGGTATTGAACCATATTTATTCCCATTATGTAGAAGGACACATTTTAAACTTCGCTTTGAACTGTCAATAAATAGACGCCAATCATCTATAATATATTCAGAAAGTCCCATTTCTTTCATGAGTCCCCTAATTTCGTGACAAAATACAAGATTGTCTTCTTGAGAAAAGAATGGTAGCAAATCTTTTTTCTCTTGTACGGTAAAAGGTAATTTTGGTTCCTTGTTCCAGTAAATTTTTTGTCGTTCAACCTAGAAGCCAGTACTTCAGAAGCTTTTTTTTCGATAAATTGAGATCTGGTGAGATCATTTAATTCATTTTGATTGAAGCGCTGAGGAACTGATGACGTCCCCTCATAGTCACTGTTAGTTTCATTAGCATCAGAACTTTTATTAGCATCAGAAGAGCGATCAGAGGGAAAATATTCGTCATCAGAGATATGTGGTAGCTGATGAAATGTTGGAATCGGTATTTCATCTGAGTGCGGGATAGGGCGTATTGCCGAGTCTAAATTGGGATAAGTCCACTTACTGCGGTTATTTCGATTGATTCCATTAGTATTTACTAAACAGAAATAACAATCATTGAAGTGGTTTTTTGGTTCTCTCCAAACCATTGGTACGCCGAATTTTAGACATTTTCTTTTTCCCGGTAGTCCACTGCCGTAAATGCTCTGTCCAAGTTTTACATACGAGATGCGGTTCCCACGTTTTGTCCTGATCACCAAGCTTAACTCCAAAGTATCCAAGATACGCTCGCTTTACAAAGTCAGTAATAGTTTGTCTGTTTTGTTGAAACATGTATTCTCCGCATATATAGCAAAACACATCAGGTTGATTTACACAACTTCTTCTTGAACTGGAACCTGAACTCATTTTAATTCTGTTCAATAACACAAAAACACTCTTTTCTTAACATAAAAATAACACGCCGAATTCGATCTACTCTCATTAGTAAGAACGCACAAACTGACGAGACTTACCCGAGTTAGGTGATTAAAATGGTCAGTTCAGGTACCTGATAGGCAATGGTTCCACTATTTATAGATTTACCTGGAATTTACTCAATTACAGACTGACAATAAAACCATTGTACCTACATTAATGAATATATATAATAATTTTAGAACTCTCATAAATGAATATACTGAATAAAAACCACATTGGTAGATAAGTTGATGTATCTAAAAAAGTAGAGCTGATAGAGAAAAACGGATTGCATGTATAGATTTAGCGTCCCAAATATAGTTAAAATCAGCTCTAAAATCCCAGGCACCCAAAACAAAAATATTTTTTTGTTGCCCTGTGTAATATATATAAAATGCAACGTATCTCTGTCTGTCTGTCTGTCCGTTAGTACGCTTATCACTGGAGAACCACTTATCCGATTTTCGTACTTTTTTTTTTAAAAGATACATATGTTCTCCGGCCAGGTTATAGGCTATATTTTATTACGATAGGTAGCATAAGGAATGAGCAGTGACAATAATAGTAAATGAAGTCGGACAAAGTTTGCCGCTAGCGCGTTCTCTTGCAATACTCAGTCCAAACCATTAAATATGGAACAATATTATGTAGCAGAGAATATTTATAATATATATAAAATGCAATGTCTTTCTGTCCGTCTGTCTGTCTGTCGGTCCGTTAGTGTGCTTATCATTGGAGAATCACTTTTCCGATTTACGTGCTTTTTTTTAAAAACATACGTATGTTCTCTGGCCAGGTTATAGGATATATTTTATTAGGTGACATAAAGGAATAAGCAGTGACGATAATAGTGAATCAAGTCGGAGAAAAGTTTGCCGCTAGCGCGTTCTCTTGCAATACACTCCCTAAAGCATTAAATATGGACAAATATCATGTAGCAAAGAATACAATATATATAAAATGCAACGTCTCTCTGTCTGTCTGTCTGTCCGTTAGTACGCTTATCACTCGAGAACCACTTATCCGATTTACGTGTTTTTATAAATTTATGTTCTATATAATTCGATATAAGCCTAGATAATGGGAGATAAGGTGAGATAATGGGAAATAAGGAGAAATAATGGGAGATAAGTCGAGATAAGCCTCGATAATGGGAGATAAGGTGAGATAATGGGAGATAAGGAGAAAATAATGGGAGATAAGGAGAAATAATGGGAGACGAGCAGAGATAAGCCTAGATAATGGAAATTATGTAGAGATAATGGGAAATAAGGAGAAATATTGGGAGATAAGGAGAAATAATGGGAGATATTTTAATACGTTGGGTAACATAAGGAATAAGCAGTGACGATAGTAGTGCATCAAGTCCACGCGAGCGGAGCCGCGGGCCCGGCTAGTGAGTTATATAAACATTAAAATGTCATCAACCATAAGCGTCCGAAATTTCTCCACCAATTATTTGCATTTTGAGTTTTAATCACCTTTATTTTCTATCTCCAGACAACAGTGTGACCTTTTTCTAAAAAATATTTTATTACATGCCTTCTAAACTTTACAATAAGCTGTATAAATCAACGCATTTCAAAGTTTATTTTAATGACTAAATGATGAAACTAAAAATCTTATTTGTATGGTAAAGGCCTCCTAAACGAAGTACAATTGACAATTCTTAAGAACTAGAAATCTACAGTGTTATAAAGCTTAATGATAATAGGTACGTAGACATGAATCAGGACCTACACGCGTGCTTTATAGACTATAATAAGGCCTTTGATAAAGTTAGACATGACCAACTCATAGAAACGTTAATAAAGAAAAGAATAGACATCAGAGACATATGAATAATTTCTAATCTCTACTATGGCCAAAAAGCAGCAATACGAGTGGAAGACATAACATCTAAAGAAATAGAAATACAAAGAGGTGTTCGCCAAGGGTGTATACTCTCGCCAATCCTCTTTAATATGTGCTCGGAGGACATAATAAGTAAAGCACTGGATGATCAAGACATAGGCATTGAAATAAACGGCACGGCAATAAATAATCTGAGGTACGCTGATGATACAGTCCTCTTAGCTGAAAACACATGAAGACCTACAGACGTTAATTAATAAAATTATCACAGCGAGTGAAGAGTATGGACTATCACTGAACATAAGCAAAACAAAATATATGCTAATAACAAAAACAACTCAGGAAGATCGTAGGCACTAGGCACAACAATCAATGAAAACAACGATAGCTCCAAAGAAATAAAAATCAGAATTGAACAGGCCAGAAGTACATTTATAAGAATGAAGAGACTTTTCTGTTGCCGATATCTAAACCTTGAATTAAAAATACGAATGATGAGATGTTATGTAATGTCTGTACTATATTATGGGATGGAAGCCTGGACGATGAAGGCTATTGATGCGAGGAGACTGGAGGCATTTGAGCTATGGATATACCAGAGAATGCTAAAGATTCCATGGGTGGAGAAAGTGACCAACGTGGAAGTGATGAGAGACGTATGCAAAAGGAAAGGGAAGTAATTCTAACGATTAAGACAGGAAAACTGTTATATATGGGTCACATCTTGAGAGGGGAGAAGTATCGGTTGCTCCAGACTATCATGCAGGGAAAGATCGTAAGAAGAAGATCCATAGGAAGGAGGCGGAACTCGTGGCTGAAGAACCTTCAAGAGTGGTTCGGCTGTAGCAGCCGCGAGTTATTTAGATCTGCCGTCTCCAAGATCAAAATCGCTATGATGATTGCCAAACTTCGCAGCGGAGACGGCACTTAAAGAAGAAGATAATAAAATTATTTGGGATTTTAACAGTTATTAAAATATAATTAACCAAAGTACTTAACGGTAGGTAGGTGCCTAAGTACGAGGCTGGTTTGAAAAGTCCGTGCAAAGTCCGAGAGATGGCACCACCGGCGCGTATCTAGGTCATGTTTAGTTAGTAGCATCTCTTGAATGAACGCACACCAAGTTTCAGCCATATTGGTCTATTTCTTTGTGTTTGGCATTCGTGTGAATCAAGGAGGTCGAGTGATTTTCAAGAAATGGACGAAAAAGAATTTCGTGTGTGATGATTAAACATTACTTTATGAAAGGCAAAACGCCTCAGGAGACTAAAGAGAAGCTTGATAAACATTATGGTGACTCTGCACCTTCGATTAGAACAGTTTATAAGTGGTTTCAAAAATTTTCGGACTGGCCATATGGGCACAAGTGACGCTGAACGTTCTGGACGGCCTGTGGAGGTTACGACTCCAGAAATCATTGATCAAATCCATGATATGGTGATGCATGACAGAAGAGTTAAGGTGCGTGAGATTGCTAGTGCTATGAGCATTTCGACTAAACGGGTACATAATATTTTGCATAAACATTTGGACATGAGAAAGCTATCCGCAAGATGGGTGCCGCGATTGCTCACGCTTGACCAAAAACGGAATCGTGTGAAGTGTTGCAAGGATGGTTTGCAGCTGTTCCAGAAGAATCCGGAGGACTTTAAGCGTCGTTTCGTCACTGTGGATGAAACATGGATACATTACTATACTCCTGAGACCAAACAACAATCTAAACAATGGGTTACGAAGGGGGAATCTGCACCAAAAAAGGCGAAGACCGTTCCTTCGGCCGGAAAGGTTATGGCGACTGTCTTTTGCGATTCGCAAGGGATAATCCTCATCGACTATCTGGAAAAGGGTAAAACTATTACAGGTGAATATTATTCATCGTTATTGGACCGTTTGAAAACCGAGCTGCAAGAAAAACGCCCGCGATTGGTTCACAAGAAAGTCCTTTTCCATCACGACAACGCACCAGCACACACCTCAGCAGTTGTGGTCGCAAAATGAATGGAAATAGGATTCCAACTCGTTTCACATCCCCCTATTCTCCAGACTTGGCTCCCTCGGACTACTATTTGTTCCCCAATTTGAAGAAATGGCTGGCGGGACAAAGATTTTAATCAAACGAGGAGGTGATTGCAGACACTAATGGATATTTTGCAGACTTGGACAAATCCTATTATTCGAAAGGGATCAACAAACTAGAACATCGTTGGACGAAGTGTATAAGCCTAAAAGGAGACTATGTCGAAAATATTCTGTGTAAGTATAAAAATAAAGCAAAAACCTATAATATGCTTAGGCTCTCGCAACCAGTGGTCAAACTCCATCAAGTACATGGACATCCAGTATGATATACAACTCGCCTGGAAGGACCAGGTCTGCACTGTCACCAGGAAAGCGAAGCAACTGCTGGGCAGATCTCCCATTATAAATCGCTCCAGTAAGTTGCTACCACGAACCAAGCTACAGATGTACAACACCGTCGTAAACGCAGGCCTCACTTACGCCTGCCGGCTCTCCAAGACAAAGAGAGCTCAACTCCAGACAGCGCAGAACAAGGCCCTGACGATGATCACGGCAGCCCCATGGTTCACGAGGAATCGGTAAATTCACAGAGTCCTCGGTGTGCCTACCATAAAGGCACACATGAGGAAGGCGTCCAATCACCCGAACCCATGTATCAGGGACGCCTTCGTTTTCGTAAAAATAATTTTTAAGGGATCCATAAGCGCCTCACTTTGAAGGATTTTCGGAATAATTCCAATTAGCGGAAAGATAAATTCAGGTAATAGTACCGGAAAAGTAATCAATATGACAACGCTGGGCACGAACCGACAAGGCTGCTGCCTCCCTCCACATGGTAGTTAGGTCTATTGTAGCCTCAAGTTTAAATTTACTACAGCTGCCTCACGAATATTAAAAGCGCTTTTGTTTTTTTTACTGTCAGGAGATCGTCCACAAAAAAAAATTGTTTTTCCAAGACAAACTGCTAATCAAATTTCCTATAAAGAAGTCCTTGAAAATTGAAAACCGTATCGATAGAATTCGTTTTTTTACCAATACCTTTTTCTCTATATAATTTCGAAAAAGGGAAAACCAACGCTTTAAAACTGTAAAGGCATTATTCGAAACATCCTGTACAAACGGTTTCCATTTTTACATCACAAAACTCATTTTTAACTTCGTTTTTTCTTTATCTTTCACAAATAATTAATCATTTTTACGCATCCCTTTTAAAAACCACCCATCTCTCTCTAAAGTACACCTTTTTTGTCTCTCCATCTTATTTTTCCTTTTTAGTGTTCCGTACGGAACACTTATAAGATCACTTCGGTGTCTGTCTGTCTGTCTGTCTGTCTGTCTGTCTGTCTGTCTGTCTGTCTGTCTGTCTGTCTGTCTGTCTGTCTGTCTGTCTGTCTGTCACACCCGATTTTCTCCGAAACTATTTGACATAGAAAGGTGAAATTTGGTAATAATATAGGAATTGATGGCCTCATCAGAGCCATGTAGTTTTGAGAATTAAATTTTGACTTAAGGGGTTAGTTTTGGGGGGTGAAGTCGGAAGTAAAAAAAAAAAATTTTTACTAGGTCATCGAGTGTGGTGTCAAATGAAAGCTTGTGAAAACACGAGTAAAAAATATATATATAATATTATTCTTGCGCGCACTTTTCTTTATATTATTTTTTTCAAAAATTCGCGAAAAAATCGCTGTCCCGGGCCTTATCTCGAAAAGTACTTATCAAAAAATTTCGAAAAAATTCTGGAATATTCTCCACGGGGTGTAGATTGAACGAAAATTATCACGAGTGCATTACCTTTAATAACTTATATGGTATATAAAAAAAACAAAAATTTCAAGGTCATCAGATTTCAGTAAAGATTGGAAACAAACTTTGTTGGAAACACATTTGGGGTGTGTTTTGTGAAGTCACTGATCATTTTATACCACCGTAACATAAATTTTGACTTAAGGGGTTCGTTTAGAGGGGTGAAATCGGAAGTGAAAAAATTTTTTTTTACTAGGTCATCGAATGTGGTGTCAAATGAAAGCTTGTGAAAACACGAGTAAAATATATATATAATGTAATACTTGCGCACACTTTTCTTAGTATTACTTTTAAAAAATCGCTGTCCCCTACCTTATCTCGAAAAGTACTGATCAAAAAATTTTGAAAAAATTCTGGAATATTCTCCACGGTGTATAGATTGAACGAAAATTATCACGAGTGCATTAATTTATCTGGTATATAAAAAAAAAACAAAATTTCGAGGTCACCAGTTTTCAGAAAATATTTCGAAACAAACTTTGTTGAAAACTCATTTGGGGTGTCTTTTGTGAAGTCACTGATCATTTTATACCACCCTAACAAAAAATTTTATTTTAAAAACAATCAACGTACGGAACACTAATTGTGCAAGTTCAACTTGCACTTGACCGGTTTTTTTTCATTATATTTTCGTTACCAGAGGCTACTAGATACGGCTGCTCGCAAGCAAACCACCAGACGTCTGTATGTTTCGAATATTTTCCCTTTCTTTTCATCACGTGCTCACGGACATCGTCGTCCTTTTCTAACGCACATGTAAAAACGAATACAATGTTGAATAATATATTAATCAAGTAGGCTTGAGCTTCATTTGTTTCTGAATATACATAAAATGATAAATGGATTTAAGGGAATTGGTTTTTTATGTTTTTTTTTTGGATGTCTTTTGTTTCTCGTCTTTTTTTTCATGGCCCGCTGTTGTTGCTTTACGATAATTTTTAATCGGTTGGGAAGGAAGGAGGTTCAAGTACATCTTCGAGGGAAAGTTTTGTATTTTTAGTGGCTTCCTTTTCTTTTTTTACGATGTTGATATATACGGACTTTATTTTTGTTTCATTTTTCACGAATATAAGAGCAGCTGGAATGAAGAAAGCGATGCAAGATGTGAATTCTAATATGAGTGTAAAACGGAATGCGTGTTGTTTTTCCGACATTTTCGATGTTACTATACCAATTTTAATCAGATCTAGTGAAAAGCATTTCCGAACAATGTAAATAAAAACTGCGGATTATTATTTTCGATGCTGAATAATAATAAGTTGAAACTTATCAATGTTAAGGATGTACCTATCGCCACCTATCGGAGCGAGTCGATACTATTTCGCGTTCCTGCTATACTTTTTGATCGCACCACGTATATTCTTGGACTGGTATTATTTGTTTTTAGTATAAACTAGCCGTGCCCGCGACTTGATTCTCTTCTATCGTCACTGCTTATTCCTTATGTTACCTAACGTAATAAAATATCTGTCATTATTTCCCCTTATCTCCCATTATTTCTCCTAATCTCCCATTTTTTCTACATAATTTCCATTATCTAGGCTTATCTCTGCTCATCTCCCATTATTTCTCCTTATCTCCCATTATTTCTACCATTATCTCAGCTTATCTGTCATTATCTCACCTTATCTCCCATTATCTCACCTTATCTCCCATTATCTAGGCTTATCTGGACTTATCTCGCAATATTTATCCTTATCTCCCATTATTTCTCCTTACCTCCCATTATCTCCCCATAACTCCCATTATCCAGACTTATCTCTGCTTATCTCCCATTATTTCTCCTTAGCTCTCATTATCTATACTTATCTCCCATTATCTCCCATTATTTAGGCTTATATCGCATTATATAGAACATATGTATAAATTTATAAAAATACATAAATCGGATAAGTGGTTCTTAAGTGATAAGCGCACTAGCGGACAGACAGACAGGCAGAGAGACGTTGCATTATATATATATATATATATATATATATATATATATATATATATATATATATATATATATATTATAAATAGATCGATAACCTGGCCAGAGAACATATGTATGTTTAAAAAAAAAGCACGTAAATCGGATAAGTGGTTCTCCAGTGATAAGCGCACTAACGGACAGACAGACAGGCAGAGAGACGCTGAATTTTATATATTATAGATATAGATTATTATTATTATATATATAACCTGGCCAAAGAATATATGTATGAATTTAAAAAAAGACACGTAAATCGGACAAGTGGTTCTCGCGTGATAAACGCACTAATGGACAGACAGGCAGACAGAGAGACATTGCATTTTATATATATTATAGATTATAGATATTCTCTGCTATATAATATTGTTCCATATTTAATGGTTTAGGCAAGAAAACGCGCTAGCGGCAAACTTTTTTCCGACTTCATTCGCTACTATCGTCACTGCTCATTCCTTACGCTACCTATCGTAATAAAATATAGCCTATAACCTGGCCAGAGAATATATATATGTTTTTTAAAAAAAAAGTACGTAAATCGGATAAGTGGTTCTCCAGTGATAAGCGCACTAACGGGCAGGCAGAGAGACGTTGCATTTTATATATATTATAGATACAGACAATATAGCTATCGCTACAGAAAGACAAACACGTGGAGCAAAACGTTGTCGCGAAACGAAGCCGGCTGGCTACCGCCGGCACGTTAAAATGTGCCCAGTCAAGTTTTTAAGAGATTACGCCCATATTTTCTACTTTTATTGTTAGATAATATATACTTGCACGGTAGAGATAATTAGATTTGTAAGTTGACGAGACGGATTACCTGAGGATGGGCGGCTTATGGAAGAATAAGGGACATCTGTTAACATGTAATCAATGCATCTTGCTGGTCCTGACCTCTAACGCAAAAACACTAATTTTGACTAAAGTAACTGCAGAAAAACTAAGACTGGCTCAAAGGCGAATAGAAAGATTGATGCTTGGCCTGACCTTACAAGAACGAGTAAGAAATACGGAGGAAAAAATGGGAGGTCGGCGAGGACCCGGTAGAAAGTAGCACTTGTGGCTCCGAAATATCAGGGACTGGTGTGAAGTTTCGGACGCTGCGTCCATTTTTTGATTGGCAGAGAATAACATCCCAATATAAACTGAAGAAATGGTACAGAGACCCCGACGTATGTGAATACATGGGACGCCGACGAACTCATAGAAGTGGAGATGGGTTGGAGACATCGACAGAATGGCGAACGAAAGATGGACAAAGAAACTTTTAGAGTGGAGGCCAAGAGCTGACAAGCGCAGCCGAGGTAGACCTCCCACAGGATGGACGGATTGACCTAAAGAGAATGGCAACGAATTGGCTTGCAACAGCTAAAGATAGTGAAACCTGGAGACGTTTGGAGAAGGCCTACGTCCAGCAGTGGACTTGAAAGCGGTCTGTATGATGACGATGATGATTTGCACACGGCATGTATGAGAAACTCGACAAGGTACATGTTTTGGTAATGATCCCGCGATAGCCAGCCAGCTTCATTTTGTGGTGACGTTTTATTACAACTGTTTGGCTTTCTGTGTGCTATATTTTCTATGGTGTAAGTCTCAGATTTAATAAGAATATGTAATTCTTAATTTTTGGAAAAATTATTGGCGTTAGTGTGGGTTATCCTGTATGTAATTCCAACAGCAATAAATGAATAAATGAAATCAATAAAAATTTACTGAACAGAAATCATATAGCCATGTCAAAATGGGTGTGGTGAGTTCCTTTAACAAAAAAATTCGAGTAGTTAAATGAGTCAGACTAGACAATAATATAAACGAGCTACAAGAGTTATTTCAGGTTTCGTATGGCTACCTTAAACCCATTTGTTACCGAGTGGCCAAATGAAATAGGGGAGTTTTCGACTAGTAAGAAGTTTAACGATTACGAAAAAAATAACGTAACGGTGTTTTTTAGTGTTCCGTGCGGAAACACTTATAAGATCATTCGGTGTCTGTCCGTCTGTCACTCCCGATTTTCTCGAAACTATTTGACATAAAAAGTTGAAATTTGGCACTAATATATGAATTGCTAGCCCCAACAGAGCTGTGTAGTTTTGAAACTTAAATTTTGACTTAAGGGTTAGTTTTGGGGTGTGAAATTGGAAGTGAATTTTTTTTTACCAGGTCATCGAATGGGGTGTCAATTAAAAGCTTGTAAAAACACGAGTTCAAATATATATATATATATATATATATATATATATATATATATATATATATATATATATATATATATATATATATATATAATGTAATACTTGCGCACACTTTTCTTTGTATTATTTTTAAAAAATTGCGAAAAATCGCTGTCCCCCTCCCTTATCTCAAAAAGTATTGATCAAGAAATTTTGAAAAAATTCTGGAATATTCTCCACAGGATGTAGATTCAATGAAAATTATCACGAGTGCATTGCCTGTAATTATTTATCTGGTAAATAAAGAAACAAAAATTTCAAGGCCATCAGTTTTCAGTAAAACTTTGTTGAAAACTCATTTAGGGTGGGTTTTGTGAAGTCATTGATCATTTTCCGTAAAAAAAATTATTTTAAAAGGCAATCAACGTACGGAACACTAATTGCGCAAGTCCGACTGGCACTTGACTGTGTTTTTTTTTAAGACAAGTTCAGAAAATCTTTATCTATCGTATAAGTTTGTTGTTTGTTTTCTTATAGCTAACCCAATTTATACAGACCTGCTGGAAATTTGTCGCCGAGGAGTGGAAAATTACAAAAACTGTCTTGCAGTTTTAACGTTGTTCACAGAGGGGAAAGTGCGCGGGAGATTTTTTCTTTTTAAAATCGTTGCCACTTACCGAAAGATTCGCGTATAGTACTATAGTAATGCACAATTTTATTGACACGACAAGTCCCTGCTCGCTCTTCTTGCACGAAAGAATTTATCAGAGCCATGCGTTTCTGTATCGACAGAAATTTTCTGAGAAAACAAGAAGCGAGATGAAAATCACTTCTCGCAGAATTTGTGGTATTGTTAACGAAACAAATTCAAAATAAAATAAGAGAAACTAAAGATAAGGCAACATAATGCTTACTAGAAAGCAATATTCCGTCATGGCCTTGCAGTAGCCCAGATTTGGACCCACGTGACTATAGATTTCGACATTGGAGTTCCGTGAAAAAGTATCATGTGTGTCACAGCCGAAATTCGAACAGAGTAGGTGCATTCTGTTGCCGACGAATGGCGCAAACGTACGAAACCTTTACGAGAAAAATGAACTTAACCTCTAAAGTTCAATAGAAAAAATACTTAAATTTAGTAGAGCATTCCCATTAAAAGTCCAATATGACGTTTACACGACTAGTGTTATAATAAAACTCCATTCCAAAGTCTGTTTTCAATTGCTCCAGCCATAAAAAAAAATAATATTATGTTCCCCAAACTCGAATATTGTATTTTAAACTTTCTTTTCTGAAATAAATTTAGTACCGCATAAATTTGCCAGGCTTTTTCTTGGTAGATTGCCAAGTATTACGTAGAAGATCTTTTTAGTGTTCTTTACGGAACACTTATAAGATGATTTCGGTGTCTGTCTGTCCGTCTCTGTCTGTCTGTCACACCCGATTTTCTCCGAAACTATTCGTCGTAGAAAGTTGAAATTTGGTAATAATATAGGAATTGATGGCCTCATCAGAGCCATGTAATTTTGAAAGTTAAATTTTGATTTAAGGGGTTAGTGTTGGGGGTTGAAATCGGAAGTGAAAAAAAAAAAATTTTTACTAGGTAATCGAGTGTGGTGTCAAATGAAAGCTTGTGAAAACACGAGTAAAAAATATATATATATATATATATAATATATAATGTAATACTTCCGCGCACTTTTCTTTGTATTATTTTTAAAAAATCGCGAAAAATCGCTGTCCCCCCCGCCTTATCTCGAAAAGTACTTATCAAAAAATTTTGAAAAAATTCTGGAATATTCTCCACGGGGTGTAGATTGAACGAAAATTTTCACGAGTGCATTACCTTTAATAATTTACATAGTATATAAAAAAAAAAATTTCAAGGTCATCAATTTTCAGTAAAGATGGAAACAAACTTTGTTGAAAACTCATTTGGGGTGTATTTTGTGAAGTCACTGATCATTTTATGCCTCTGTAACAATTTTTTTTATTTTAAAAGCAATCAACGTACGGAACACTAATTGCGCAAGTTGACCGGTTATTTGAAATAAATTTAGTACAGCGTAAATTCGCCAGGCTTTTTCTTGGTAGGTTGCCAAATATTACGTGAAACATCTTTTTTATTACGTTTTTTATTACGTCAAATCTAGATTTAAATATCGTGCC
Source organism: Pachyrhynchus sulphureomaculatus (assembly GCA_019049505.1). Taxonomy (NCBI): domain Eukaryota; kingdom Metazoa; phylum Arthropoda; class Insecta; order Coleoptera; family Curculionidae; genus Pachyrhynchus; species Pachyrhynchus sulphureomaculatus. Next base: position 1,871,237 of record CM032448.1, read on the forward strand.
GTTAATTCATCAAACATTTTTAACCGCACGAAAACTCCCGACTTCTTCATTTCTCGCGTCGTTGTATGTTATTCAATATTCAAATATTTAATTTATGGCGTTCGCATCTTCGTCTCGCTCTTCCGCACGTAAATCCCGGAGCACTTCGTTTCTTTCTCGTACACAGTACGAGAATAGTCCGCTGAAGACATTCAAGCAACATATTTACGAGATACGGATCTTTGAAAAATGATGAATTTGTGTAATGGTAATTTTTTGATGAACATTTTTTCATTCTTTTTTGGTGCGTGTACTCGTAAGATTTTCAATCAAAAAATCTTGTAAGTTCTTACGATGTGTTTCTTGTTTGATTACATTTTTTGTTAGTCCAAGTAGGACGTCAAGTTCGGCTTGGCCAGTTCCGTCTTTCTGAGCCACGGAAAAATATGAACGTTAAAATTGTTTGGTTTCAATTTAAAAAAAATAATAACCGGTCAAGTGCAAGTTGGACTTGCGCAATTAGTGTTCCGTACGTTGAATAAAAATTTTCGTTACGGGGGTGTCAATGGCTTTACGAAACAGACCCCGAATGAGTTTTCAACAAAGATTTTTTCCAATCTTTACTGCAAAATGTAAATGAGGGTTCATCGGTAGCATAGCCGTCCGAGCGTCACCTGCTTTTAGTGTTTAATAAATAAAATTGTCTTAAAAATAAAGTTATAGAAATATAAGATTTTTTACCAAAAATTTTTTAATCTATAGATCTATGTATATCTACAAATTCACAATTCACAATTCACATAAGTACTTTAATTACAATCAAAACATTCATCATCTTCAAAATCTGAAGACGCGAACTTCTCTTAAATTGATAATTAAGGGTTCTATTTCCACAGTTTCTTCGATGTATTCGTCAAGTTTGCACATTTTATTTTCTTCTTCTATCACATGTCTAATGGCATTTTTTCAATTATCCTCTTTAATCTTCTCTATTCCAGCGAGTAATAATTGCCTTACGTCTTGGAGTTTGAACATGGTGTTTTCCCTTGCAACGAAACCTTTCTTTCTGCCCAAATTAGCTCTATGGGATTCAATTCGCAATGATACGGAGGTAATCTAAGCACTGTGATATTCCATTCCTTTGCCATCTCATCGACTGCGTATTTCTAGAAGTGTGACTTATTTTGTTTCGTAATTTTGAGAAGCTCCGCTTTTAACATACCATCTTTATGTTTGAGATTTTTGTCTCTTATCTATTGAAGAATATCCGCTTTCTTCCATGAATTTGTTGGGAGTCGTTCTAATAAGTCTTCGATAAGTTCCATCAAATACGCTAACATCAGGTACACGACTCATCGCTTGTATTTTACATCGTAGGATATCGCACTATGTATTCATTGACGTGATGCGAATTCCACACAAACCATCCGTCAAGAAATTAGGATGTCAGCATATTCCAATCGTGTGGTATAATTACCTTGCCTTATTCCTGACAAGCAGAGATCAAATTTTCCACTGTAGTTACGAGCCCAAGTTCATCACAGTAAAGAATAGATGAAATTTTCTGATTGCAGTACATATTTTTGAAAACAAATTGTATAGCACATCTACCAGACAAGATTTTCTGTTGAGCAGACTAAAAATCAGGTTCAAAATGTTTACCAGAAAATGTCACTTTTTTACATCTGAGTAGTCCCTTCTCTGAATTCTTGAAAAACTTTATGTAGTTACCCAACCCTTTTTATAAAAATAACCGTTTGAAGGTGCAGACTTGCGCAATTAGTGTTCCGTACGTAATTGCTAGTAAAATAAAAAAATTTGTAACGGAAGTATAAAATGATCAGTTATGTTACTCAATCATTTACTGGATGACTATTGAAATCTCATTTTTTTAGATATTTATTAAGGTAGATCCACTAGATATTATACCGTTTTGGAGCTAGCTAAAAATTTAGCTAGCTAAAAAGACGTAAAAGTTTTTAAAATAATTTGCATTTTTCGATTTTTTTAAAATAATAAAAGAAAAGTTCCAAGTATTACATTTTTTTTTCTCGTTTTTCACAACCTTTCATTTAAACACTCGTGAGATTTCAAAAACACCCCTGGACTAAAAACACGGCTTTGTGAATTTAGAAAATTTCAACTTTCTATGATAAATAGTTTCGGAAGCCGCCATTTGAAATCTGTTAAGTGTTCCGTAACTAGTTCAAATTTTTTTGATGATTTCTCTTCTCCATTATTTCTGACATACAGAACAACTAAAAAAATTCAGGTACGAAGGATTTTCCATAATTTCCAAAAAAGTCGCACTCTTATCGCGTTTTTAAAGTCTTCAACCTCTAAGGGCTATGAAAAAAAAGGACCCGCGTTTTCGAAGTCTAAAATAGCAACTCCCCCCAAAAAATAAATATGTTTTTTGCAACAACGAGGTTTTCAGCTTATCTTTAGAAAATCTTGGTCGAACGACTTCAATATCTCATAACGCGATAGAAGTCGCAAAATCGGTGAATACAGTTTAGGACATCATGTCATAGATGAGATTATAATTATACATTATCGTGTAACAGTCGCCAATGGTCAGCCCTAATTAGAAAAAGGGAATACCAAACAGGTAACTGCCTCTACGACGAGAAACATTAAATGTTAACTTGTCCAAGAGATAGGGCCAATCAAACTATTTAAACGCCAGAAGCAGGTCCTTCTTCTATCTAGGAAATACCCAAAATGCCTCTAAGGTTGTGGTGGTCTTTCCCTGGGGGTATGGCCCTGCAGAGACCGGCGCTGCACCGCCTCAATACATTGTGTTATGAGGAGACCATACCACAGCGGCATACTCAAGCCCCGATCTCACAAATGAACAATACAACAGTTTAAATGTAGAGCAGGAAAAGTCCCTACAGTATCTCGTGATGAACCCCAGAATCTTTATAACCTCTCTGAACATTGACAAAATGTGCCTATTGAGAGTATGTTTCTGGTCGAGAAGAACTCCCAGATCATTAATTTTACTAACATGCCTCAGCTTGCTGCCATAAATGATATACTCAAAAGTAAAGTTCCGTCTAGCTCTACGAAAAGTAATGCTAACACACTTCTTAATATTCAAGTTCAACTCATTCAGGGCACTCCATCTATAGAGGCCATGAACATCCTGAAGAGAGTGACAATCTTGCAACGTGTTAACCGTTTTAAACATTTTTAGATCATCTGCAAACATGAGGAATTTAGAATGTTGTATAAACTTGTCGATGTCATTAACAAAAGTAGAAACAGTAAAGGACCACAGTGAGATCCTGAGGCACACCTAAAAGAACTTTTATTTCTTTAGAAATACAATTATTAATACGGACATACTGTGTACGACCCTCCAGAAAACTGCCAATCCACCCAAGGACTTCACTACTTAGTAATATTTTCCGCAACTTGCCTAACAAGAGCGTATGATTAACTCTGTCGAACGCCTTCGAAAAGTCAGTATATACACTATCAACACACTGGCGATTCCCAAAGGCGCTCAACAGACAATCATGATATGCGAGCAGGTTTGTAACAGTTGACCGACCAGGTCTAAAACCATGCTGCTCGTCAGCAGTTATTATGCTATTACAGCTCCTTGACAAAAATCCCGCAACTAGACTATCGAACAATTTGGGTATTGCGGATTGAATGCCCCTGTAGTTAGATATATCACTCCTATCACCGGACTTATGAATAGGGGTAACAAATGAGTTTTTCCAGTACATAGGAAATGTACTTGAGCACAGAGATAAATTAACAATAAAGCATATTGTAACTCCTCTAAATTTTTTTAGAGGAGCATATTGTAACTATTTTGAAAAAATCTGGATTATTCTCCGCAGGGTGGAGATTGAACAAAAAATTATCAGGAGTGCATTACCTTTAATAATTTATCTGGTATATATAAAAAAAGTAAAGATCGGAAACAAACTTTGGGGTGTGTTTTGTGAATCCACGGATTATTTTATACACCTTAAAAAAATTCTTATTTGAAAAACAATTAACGTACGGAACACTAACTGCGCAAGTTCAACTTGCACTTGACCGGTTATTTTTTGTATGGCGTCATTTTAATCGCCAAATAGATTACTTATAAAAATATCCTCCTAGAATGTTTAAATTTATATTATTTACTAAAATACAAAAAGCAAAGACGCCATACACGTCATATTTGTTATAATTCCCAAAAACGTAAAATATGTACATGTAAAATATAATGCAACTTGAAATAAGTAATACGATATGGCTGTTCCTGCGAGCCACATGTTTTTGGTTTACGTCAAAAAACACAAACATATTTTTATTTTTATTATTGCTGGAAAAATCGTTTTTAGTTATCGGGCTTTTAAAATATTAAGAAATATGAAGTTGATGTGTTCTCGATCAAAACATATGTAAATTTTTTTCGGTTTTAGATGAATTATTGGTATTATTAGAAAATTTTCTTGATATTTCACTTAAAATTATTAGTTTTGATGTTTTTATAGGGTAGCACATGTAAAAGTTGGGCTTTCTAAATCCTACTGCTACTTCTTCCTTATTACGCTATCTTTATCTCCCATGTGATAACTCCTCACTTTACGCACTTATTTTTTTTTATAGGCATAGCACACGTCTTGCAGGGAAATCCCTAAACAAATTTAATAAAAAAAAATGCTATAAGAATTGTTACCTCTTAAAATAATTACTTCGTGATCCAAACAAATTAATTACACGAGTTTTATATTTCAATATTTTATTATAATAAGTAAAATATCGTCTATCGTTATGCAGAACGTAAGGTCTACGGTGGTGTTCACACTTGAATAGGCTTTTCACAAATTTAATAAAAACAAATATTATTGAAATTATTATGTTTTAAAATAATGACTTGGTGACGCAAACAATTTAATTACGCAAATTTTATATTTCAATATTTTATTAACAAGTAAAAAATTTTAATATATGTAATTCACTGAAATTGTATTTGTTTTATTGTAAAAATGACTTTTTTTGTGGGTCTAGCACACGTCCCTAAAGCACTACAAGAGCGACACGTGTGCGGAAAAAAACGATTCACGTTGTTCTTGAATCGCTGTAAATTGTACTCGGTGGGAAACACAGTCCTGGGCAAATTATTCCAAAGGGATGATGTTCTCCATATAAAAGACTGCTTGGAAAGCGTTGTATGAGAAGTAACAAGCTGAACTTCATACGGATGTGAAGTGTCAGCGTGACGTGTATTTCTAACATTGCACCGCTCTGGGGGGAATCAAACGGGCCACATCCTCCGAACACTTTCCATGAAAATACTTGTAGAATAGGCTCAAGTCACCAACCGTTCTTCGATGTTCCAGCGAATCAAGGCCACCGGTCAGTTCCGGGTCTCCAATCAGACGAACAACTCTTCTCTGAATAGAATCAACAAATGCAGTGTATGTTTGGGAGCGGGGCCCCAAACAGACAGTATTCCATAGTTGGTTGAATTTGAGCTTTGTAAAGAATTAACAGTTGTTGTGGAGTGTAAAGCTTTCTGGTTCGAAATAATATTCCCAACTTTTGAGAAGCTCTCCTTGCTATGCCTGCAACATTCTCATGCCAGGACATATTTGCAAATTAACGCCCAACAAATTGAGTGACGATGGAGACGAATGGAGTGCCCCGACATAACTATGTCGGGTTCAGCAACGTTAACTTTTTTAGAAAGAACAGCCGCCTGGGTTTTTGTAGCGTTAAATTCCACTTGGTTACTGTCACCCCAAGATAGGATTTCTTCCAGGTCTTTGTTAAGTTGAACGACCTCCTGCTGTCTGCGGATATTCGTCTGAGCAGCCGATGTCCGAGCGTTCAAAGTGAATGAAGAGACAAGCGTACTGTCGTCTGGAAAGCTGTAGATTGGATTCCCGGTCTTTTCTAGCAGATCGTTAATGTAAATGAGAAAGAGAGTAGGAGACAGTATGGAGCCCTGGGGCACACCGGCGTTGACTGTGAAGGTGTTAGAAAGAAATCCGTCGACCGACAACGCTCTCTGAGGAAACATGAGAGCCACAAACAGAACTTTTCAGACATACCCCAAAGCGTAGCTTAGCCAACAGTCCATCGTGCCAAACACGGTCGAATGCCTTGGATATGTCAAGAGCAACCGCTCGAGATTCTCCAAAGTGTTCAATTGCGTTGTTCCAAACATGTGTTACATAAGTCAGAAGATCTCCTGTTGATCTATGGTTACGAAAACCATACTGGTGATCGCTAATAATATTAGTATCAAATATGAACATTTAAAATGGTTTAAAATTTTAAACTGGTCTTGTTAGCTCATCAGTTATGGTTTGATTCCTGTATTAAATATTTAAATCTGAACCGAATTAGGTGAACAAAAAACATCATTACTTTCCATTATACTTTGGAAAACTTCCTATTTGTTGAACTTTAAATAATACGAGTACTGTTAAAGAGAATATACTATTTTTTTTTTCTCAGAACAGCCTCAAGATTCACAATGGAATACAAAATTTACTCATAACCTTATATCTTTATATTCCCTTTAGAAAATATTCCCAAAAACACCTGAAAAAGTTGCTATTGGGAATCGAAACCTACATTCTCAAAGACCCCAGCCCTAACCAAGTCACAACACGAGCGTGCTATTGCCTACCACCCAAAGATCTGCTTCATCGTTTATTGTTTTTAATTATGTTGTTGTACTGTCATAACCTTCTTTTCTTTTCCTGTTTATTTACAGTTCCGACGACCTCAAACTGACATTACTTTCGCTAATTAATTAACTTAAAAAAAATTAGTATATCCCTCGTATTTCTTAATCAACAACAGAAAAAAGTCATAAATGAAAATCTCCATACATACGTATTTTAAAGTAAACACACGAGAATGTCTGCCTGCTTAACGTCTCGAGAAACCACTCGAAACGAATAAAATTTTTAATAAAACACTTCACAGAACCACTTAAGAATAAATTCACGCTTTGTGTGTGTTTTAGTTCTCAAGAGAAAATGTTTTACCAGTTTTTAAACAAATATAACTTGATATGTAAATCTTACCGTCATTGAATTGAAATCACGCATATTTTTCATTTTTACCCCTGTGTTATTACTTATATGCATATTGGGGTCGCTTTACTAAATACTGAATATGCATAGTGAATGTAGAACCCATCGAGAACACTTTACCTCTCTAATTAAAAAAATAATATGACTATGACACGTTTTATAACCTCTTATTTTTTTTTATTTCAGGCAAAATCTTCGAGAACCTCTCCATAACTCCCACCCACAAACCACCCACCTCCCTCAGCGAACCTCCAACACCTCCCTCCACACCGCTTTCCCCAAAAACCGCCCCCGAGTCATCGCGGAGCACGCCCTTCACACAAACCACACCCTCTAGTCAATTTCCTTCGATCGGAATCAAACTACCTCAAACACACACCCCCACGAGTCTGAGCCATGCCCCTACGAGTCTTGGTCACGCCTCCGGAAGTTTAATTGGTCAGGAGTCGAAGCGGATTGGCCAGAATTTCCCGCTCAATTTAAATGTGAAGAAAGAAGGGAGAGAGTTGCTGAATGGGGTTGGACAGAGTGGAGAAGCAGGAGATAGCTGGTTTACTGATGACGAAGTGAGATATAAAAATGAAGGAGACAGGTCAGAGGAGGGGAGGCATACGGTAGGTTACAATTATTTATTTATGTGTCTTTTACTAACGCTTTTTGTCTTTTTATATTTTTTTATTATACGAGGCTGGTTTGAAAAGTCCGTACAAAGTCCGAGAGATGGCACCACCGGCGCGTATCGAGGTCATGTTTAGTTAGTAGCATCTCTTGAATGAACGCACACCAAGTTTCAGCCATATTGGTCTATTTCTTTGTGTTTGGCATTCGTATGAATCAAGAAAGTCGAGTGATTTTCAAGAAATGGACGAAAAAGAATTTCGTGTGGTGATTAAACATTACTTTATGAAAGGCAAAAACGCCTCAGGAGACTAAAGAGAAGCTTGATAAACATTTTGGTGACTCTGCACCTTCGATTAGAACAGTTTATAAGTGGTTTCAAAATTTTCGGACTGGCCATATGGGCACAAGTGACGCTGAACGTTCTGGACGGCCTGTGGAGGTTACGACTCCAGAAATCATTGATCAAATCCATGATATGGTGATGGATGACAGAAGAGTTAAGGTGCGTGAGATTGCTAGTGCTGTGGGCATCTCGACTGAACGGGTACATAATATTTTGCATAAACATTTGGACATGAGAAAGCTATCCGCAAGATGGGTGCCGCGATTGCTCACGCTTGACCAAAAACGGAATCGTGTGAAGTGTTGCAAGGATGGTTTGCAGCTGTTCCAGAAGAATCCGGAGGACTTTAAGCGTCGTTTCGTCACTGTGGATGAAACATGGATACATTACTATACTCCTGAGACCAAACAACAATCTAAACAATGGGTTACCAAGGGGGAATCTGCACCAAAAAAGGCGAAGACCGTTCCTTCGGCCGGAAAGGTTATGGCGACTGTCTTTTGGGATTCGCAAGGGATAATCCTCATCGACTATCTGGAAAAGGGTAAAAAACTATTACAGGTGAATATTATTCACCGTTATTGGACCGTTTGAAAACCGAGCTGCAAGAAAAACGCCCGCGATTGGCCCACAAGAAAGTCCTTTTCCATCACGACAACGCAGCAGCAGCACACACCTCAGCAGTTGTGGTCGCAAAATTAATGGAAATAGGATTCCAACTCGTTTCACATCCCCCCTATTCTCCAGACTTGGCTACCTCGGACTACTATTTGTTCCCCAATTTGAAGAAATGGCTGGCGGGACAAAGATTTTATTCAAACGAGGAGGTGATTGCAGACACTAATGGATATTTTGCAGACTTGGACAAATCCTATTATTCGGAAGGGATCAAACAAACTAGAACATCGTTGGACGAAGTGTATAAGCCTAAAAGGAGACTATGTCGAAAAATAAAAAAGGTTTACCCCAAACACATAAGTAGTTTTTATTTTTGCACGGACTTTTCAAACCAGCCTCGTAGCTGTTCGTAGTAATTTGTAGGTACTTTGTTAACTTGACTTTCTTTATCGTTTAGCTTTTCTAATTTTTGTATTTCCTCTTGTCTTTTAACTTTTATTTATTATTGTTTACTTTTTTGTTGTACTGCTTTTAATTTTATTTTATTTTTATTACTCACATTTATTCTGATATTTTTCTTTGTGGATTGTTGATTAAACAACACTAATTTTTGTTCTAGAGAATTAGACTTTTTTATGCAAGCTTACTTTTAATCGTATTAACAGGTTAACAGACGAAGGTAAGAAGATAATTAACGGTAAGTTGTGCTAGGAATATTTTTTGTTATTACTAGTTTTGTCTTTCTTGATTATAGTTTTTATTTGATTGGACTTACTTTTTCTTTAGGTTGAATGAGAACTATTTTGTATTTTTTTAGGTAAAGTAATATTAACGCAATTAGTTCAGGTTATCCTTATTATTATACTAAAACAAACAAATTGTAAAAAATAATAGTAATTTTTCTTTATCAGATCCTTCCGATCTTAAGCAATTTTATTGTACTTTCTTTACCATGATTAAAAACAAATAAGAAATTAACACAAAAAATAAAAAACGCTAGATAATTTTTAAAATTCTCACATTCCCAAATCATTTTAGGTTGTTTTACTGTTTTCTAGAAAATTGACTGTAATTACAAATATATAAGAGTTTTACCACGTCGTTTTGTTGGCGTTTTTGATTTTTGGAGAAACACCGATAATTTTACTTTTTTTGACATTTTTTTTTTATTTACCTGATGCAGGGGAAACTTTAAAATGCTGCAGCAGCAACCCTTGTGCGGAAAAAACAATTCAGGTTGATATTGAATCTTTGCAAACTGTGCTCGATAGGACTCACAGTCCTAGGTAAACCATTCTAAAGGGATATAAAAGAATTCTTGTAAAAGGTGGTACGAAGAATAGCAAGTTAAACGTCAATAGTTTTCCATGGAAGTACTTCACTCCATTCCTCTAACATCATCACTCAATTGCTTCTTCTTCTTTCTTATATGGTGTGTTATATAAGTAGGCATACTGCCTGTTTTTATCTCAATTAGGCCCTTTTTTTGAAGCTACCATGCATTTTGTCTTGGTTGTGTTGATAGTCATGTTTAGTTTTCTCGCTTCCAAATAGAAGGCATGAAAGATCTTCTGAAGGCTGTCCTCAGAATCGGAGATGGGGACTGTATCATCGGCGTAGCAGATCGTGTGGAAGTGTGTGTTGCCCATTTTGTATCCTCTAGTTTTTGGAAGATTCTCCACTATCTGTCCATGACGAGTTGAAGATAAAAGGACTAAGCGAATCACCTCTTCTTATTCCGGCGTTTATTTTTACTTCCTTGCTCAGTAGATGTCCCACTTTTATATTTGTTCTGCATTCTGTGTTAATATCATGTATGATTTTTATTAGCTTCTGGTTTGTCTGCTTTTCTTGTAATGTTTTTATAATATCTATTAATTGCACTCTATCAAAGGCTTAAATCATGTCGACGCATATACGCAGGTTTGTTAAATTCTTTAGCTTTTTCCGTTATCTGCCTCACAATAAATATGGCATCTATGATCGAGGATTTTTGTTAATATTAGGATTATTATGCTAGTTTTCCAATCTATAGGTATTTTTTACTATGTTTGTAAAAACCTATGCTAGTTGTTGATGTAGGTTTTCTCCTCCATATTTTTGCATCTCATTTGTAATGTCGTCTGGTCCTGACGTTTTTCTGTTTTTAAAACTTGTTATAATTCTTTCTAAAGTTACTTCTAAATTTACTTCTTTCACTTCTTAAAGTATGACTTCATTATTGTCTTATTTTTTATATAATTTTTCAAAGTATGTTTGCCATTCTTGAGTTGTGATTTTTATTAGTTTGTAACGTGTCTTTTATATCAAGTTTGTTCCATCTTAACATGTTCCAGACTTTCCTTTGAGCGTCATACAGATCACTTTCTATCCCTTTAATAAATGTCTCCCAATATTCTTCTTTGATTTGTTTCCTTCTTCTGTTCATTAAGTTTCTTTTTGCGATACATGCGTTTCAGTTGTCTTGGGTTTTGTTATCCATATAATGTATATATGCCTCCTTTTTCTTCTTTGCGAGCTCCTTTATTTCTGCCGTAGACCAAAGTGTTTTATTTGTTTTGTTTCAAATTTTGGATGGTTGTAGCTTCTACTTGATGGAAATTCATTATAATTATATAATAAAATACTGTTTTTAGTCAATTTCCACTGGTTTATTTAAATTGCGATGACGCGTTTCGCTGTCGCTGCAGCGTCTTCAGATCTACGTTTTACACTGTGTAGACCTGAAGAAGCTGCATCGACATCGAAACGCGTCATCGCAATTTAAATAAACCAGTGGAAATTGACTAAAAACAGTCTTTATTATATAATTTGTTTTGTTGATATTTACTCGTCTTTGGCCTAACGATTTCTTTGCCGCGTTAATAATCTTTTGTTTTATGGATGTCCACTGTTGGTCTATGCTTTCTTGTTCGCTGATTGGGTGTAGAATTATTTTTTGTCTCATAAAATTGTTTTGTGCTTTCGGTGTCGAAGGATTCGATGTTATATTTGTTAACGTGTATAGGTTTTAGTTTCGATGGGTTTTTATTTTAAGTCTAAGTTTACTAGGAGCAATTTGTGATCGCTACCTACATTAGCCGAATTCAGCGTTCGTACATCTACTATTGTTTCTCCCAAATTCCCCTTACTATTGGCGACTTTTCGTCGTTTACCGTTTTTGGTGGTGTTCATCCTATAATTACCATCACAACTTTTTTGGTGGATTGATTTAATTTTATTCATATTGTGAATTAGATGGATAATAGTTACTACTAGAGTATGAAACACTCTTCCCCTACCTTGATTTATATATATATATATATATATATATATATATATATATATATATATATATATATATATATATATATATATATATTAAGGATTTTCTACAGCTGACGCTGTCTTCCTTCTCTCAGCCTTTGATTCCATCCGTTTCTATCTTCCCAGTCTCCATCCGTTAGACCCCTGTCCTCCATAGCCTCGTCCACATCGTCTCTCCACGATCGTCTGGGTCTTCCTCTTTTTCTTCTCCCTATAGGGCTCCACTCCGCTATTTTCTTTATCCACCTGTTATCTTGGCTCCGTCTTATGTGTCCATAACATTTTAATCGTTTTTCTTCAATGGTGTTTATTGCGTTCTCTTTGATATTCATTCTGCTTCTTATTTCTTCATTTGTTATTCTCTCCATACGTTGTCACTCTACAACGTCTTCTCCAATACTCCATCTCTACCGCGTTAATTTTAGATTTATTTCTTTTGTTGATCGTCCATGTTTTTGACCCGTATGTCATTATGTATTATTGATTTGTATTTGCGTGTTTTGTTTCTCTTTGTAATGTGCTTGTCTCACAGGATTGAATTTAATTGTCTTATGCATGTCCGCGTTTGTCCTAATCTAGCTTTAATCTCTTCTTCTGATGTTGCGTTTTTTGAAATGATGGTTCCTAAATATTTAAATCTATCGGTTCCTTTGATTATTGTTTCGTTATCGACTTCTAGATTCTCCACGTTTCCCTCCTTTGTTGTTAGATATTCCGTTTTATCAAAGTTTATTGCTAATCCTGCTTTAGTGTATTCTTCTTTCAGTTTTCTTACCATATAACTGAGGTCTTCCTCATCTCGCGCTATGATTACTTGGTCGTCTGCGAAACTTAGAGTATATAAGTAATCTTCTCGTAATCTTCTCTTCCATTTTTTTAATGTATTGTCGAGGTATATTTTGAATAGTCTTGGGGATGTAGAGCATCCTTGTAATAGGCCTTTTGATGTTTGGAGTCTCTTTCCTATTTTATGCTCTATTTTTATGTTCACTGTGTTGTTTTCGTAGAGAGCTTTTATTGCGTATATTAGTTCTTTGTCAATGCCTATTTCTTTCATTGCGTTCCATAATCTTTGTCTTGGTACTGAGTCATAGGCCTTTCTTATGTCTATGAAGGCTAGATGAACTTCTCTATTCTTTGCCAGTTTTTTTTCCATTGTTTGTTTTATAGTGTATATGTGGTCTATACATGATTTTCCGGCCGTAAAGCCGGCTTGATCTTCTCCAATTTTTCCTTTTATATTTTCCTCCATGATATTTTTAATAATTTTTCCATACAAACGTCCCATACTCCCATAGTTATGCTTAGGCCTCTATAGTTTGTGCATTTTCCTGCGGTCTCTCTTTTGACCATTCCTCTGGTATTTGTTCTCCATTTATCGCTCTGTGAAACACGTTTCTCAGCATTCGATGTAATTTATTAGACCCGTACTTAATCATTTCATTTCAGGCCCTGCAGATTTATTATTTTTGAGTGTTTTTATTGCCTTCTTTACTTCTTCATAGCTTAGTTCTATCCCTTTTATTTCCTTATTCTGTTCTTCTTCAGAGTTCTCTTCTTGGAATTCTTGTCTGTCTTCTGTTAGCAGCTTCTTATAATATACCTTGATTTAATAATACGTAAATAAGTAAACCAGTTTTTCTTTGTTTCCTTCAGATCAACGTAAATAAGCTCTCTCCTGTAATTGTATATGGCTTACAGAAAGAGCATGCTGCAAAAACTCGTAAATTAAACAAAACCAAAACAATACCGATCTTAATCTCACTTGTTTTACTCATTTTCTTCTACAAAACGCCGATTTTACAAGGTTTTACATTTTGTAGTGCGAATGATGTTTAAAAACTCATTATTCTTATTTTTTCGACTTAATTATGGGAAAAAAAGCAAGAAACGATTATGTTTTATATCTCAAAGTATTTGTTATAATTATGTATATTAATGATGATGAAGATTTTTTAATTTGGGTTTTTTTCAAGAACCACCATATTCTAGATGATTTATATCTTAAATATAGGTTTTAACATTGTATTTATTTTACTTCTTAAAAATAAATTAACCGATCATTTTGTCCAATTAAGGTGATTGATTTTTTTTTATTAAAAAGTTATATATTCATTGTTGAGTTATTTATTTTTAAATAAGTCTTGTAATGTAATCATAATTTTTTAAATGTTCCTTTTTATTTCAGGGCCTTTTTTCGGGAAATCTTTCCTTTTCCCACTTAAATAAGACTGATAGCTCGTCGCCTCCTCCTATGGAGTCTCCATTGAGCGGTAAGTTAAAATATGGAATAAAAAATCTATTGTTGCACATTCGAGTCGCTAATCGCCAGTGGGTTCTTCGAAAACGTCATGCAAAATCTAAGAGTAGCACCACCTGTCAATATGACTGCCTTCTAAGTGTAGTTACGTCTTTTAGCACAGAAATGAACAGGTTTCATTTTGTGACAATCATAACTGTGCACATGTTTTTCATTCTTCCAAAGTTTGTGTCATTTAGTCAACGTAAACGAAAAAGAATTTCGCGTCGCAATCAAACATTATTTTTTAAGAAAGAAGACGGTTCGGAAAACTAAGACCAAGTTTGGCAATCACTATGAGGATTTTGTACCTTTGATTAGGACCGTTTATAAATGGTTTGATCACTTCTCAACGGACCATATGAGCACAGAATGCGGCCCACGTTCCGGAAGGCCATCTGAGGTCGCTACGCCAGAAAACATCACCAAAATTTATGATGCAGAGTTAAACGATAGGAGATTAAAGGTGCGTAAAATCGCCAAAGCCTTGGGTATATCTAAAGACCGGGTTTACAAAATCTTGCATGAACACCTCCACATGAGAAAACTCGCCTCTAGGTGGGTGCGTCGATAGCTCTCTAACAACAAGAAAATGTAAACGTGTCTGGTTGTGTTCGGCCAATTTAAAACTGTAACATTTTGGTCTTGTCTTATTACTCTAAATGAAACTCAGAGTCACTATTAGTAACCAGAAACCAAGAAACAGTTGAAACAGTCGGTGGCTAGCGGAAAATATCCCTGGAAGAAGGCGTAAGCTGAAATACAAGACGTATCACAGAAAGCTTACCACGCATCTCTGCTCGATCAATTTGATACAGAAATGAAGACACGGTTCTTGAAAAAAAATAAGTGTTTTTCCATCATGACAACGCGGCAGGACACTTGCTTGCATTGGCAACTGAAAAATTTGTGGAAATGAAATACAAACTTCTTTCCCATCCTCCATGTACACCAGACCTCACACCATCCGACTATTATCTGTTTCCAAACATGCAGAAATGGCTGAGAGGCAAAAAATGTTTGCTGATCAAAAGTCATAGCAAACCTCAAACTCAGCAACTAGTACTACCGGAACGGATGTGTATACCACGGAAAGAATTATGTTGAAAAATAAATAAAAACGCTGAATTTTCGGGCGGCGATTGTATACTGTCTTATTCAGATACGTGCTATATATAAGCACGTGAAGCAAGTTTCTTCATAAATAGTACCGCATGCAACACATTTATGGAATATGTTGCACGCAACGAGGAACTTGAAATATACAGCCAAAAGTATTAGGCATCCTACAATTTACTTCATTTCTTGTGTTTCAGGGTAAAAAATTAAATTCATATGTTTTGTAAAATCGAATATTGAGGTAAAATATGACAAATTAATATTTGGTGTGTCCGCCCTTAGCTTTAATTACAGCAGCAATTCTTTGGGGCATGCTGCGTACAAGCCTAGTACGTTCAGTTGTACTTATGGCATCCCACTCATCCATCAAAGCGCTTTTTAGCGATGCTTTTGATGTTATGCTATGCTCCCGTATCTTGCTCTTCAGAATACCCCAAAGATGCTCGATAGGGTTTAGATCTGAAGACCGCGCCGGCCAATCCAATAAGACAATGTTATTGTCTCTAAACCAGCGCATCGTAGCCGCTGATTTATGACAAGGTGCATTATCTTGCTGGAATTTGATGTCGTCTAAATTAGCGTCGCCAAAAATGCGCGTTACCGAAGGCATCAGTACGGTTTTTAGTATATTTATGTACTTTTGACTGTTCATGCGGCCTTCACAAACGAACATTTCGCCGACACCTTTAGCAGCCATGCAGCCCCAGATCACAATGCTGCCTCCTCCGTGTTTTACAGTAGGTACCACGCAATCTGGATGGTATTCCTCGCCGACACGCCGCCTCACGAATGTCACACCTGACGTTCCGAATAACTGTAAGAATAGAAAAAATACCCAATTAAAAAATTAGTTATTATTTTGACTAAAACAGATTAAATGAAGAGTAATTGTATGTAGTTATTTATTAAAATAAATCATATAAAAACTTACCTCAAAGTTGGATTCGTCGGACCGTACAACATTAGACCAATCCTCTTCGCTAAAATGTTGGTGTTTTAGAGTCCACTGTAAGCGTTTCTTCCTATTGGTCTCTGAAAGCCAAGGCTTCTTTCTAGCTTTGCACCCTCTTAATCCAGCTTCTGTCAGTCTTCTCCTTGCCGTTCGAGAACTAATCGGCATCCCAATCTCTTCCAACAGAGTTGCAGCGAGCTCAGATGATGTTTTTTTTCGATTTTTAATAGACTCGCGGATGGGTTTTCTGTTTTGTCGCTCATTAGTCGTACGTTTTCTGCCCGTTCTCATTTTGTTGGCATGGGAGCCCGTCTCCACGTACCTTTTAATAGCACATTGCACTGCGCACCGAAAATATTTCACTAACTTGGCTAGTTCTACCTGGTACTTGCCTTGTTTATGTATGGTTTGAATTTTAATTCGTTTTTCAATACCAAGCTCACTTTTCTTAGGCATTTCTCAAATATAAGAATGTCCAGTTCACAAATAAAACACGCACGGAAGCTTCTTGACACTACAAGTAGTAAAAAGAGACTGATGAAACATTAAAAATATTTTTTTAAAAATCTCATTATCGCAATTTTGTGGGCCAGGTGTTTTATGGCCCTGTAAAAGAGATTGTCTATTGTTTAAGTTAGCTTTTGACAGCGCCGCCTATAGTATTGTTAAAACAATTAGTCTTTTTTTTTAAATATTTTATGAGTTTCACGTGTTTATTAGGGGTGCCTAATACTTTTGGCCAAAGGCTGTATTGTATGGAATGAAGTAAATGTGCTGCCTGCAATATATTTAGGAAATTAGGCTCTCCAGCGTGTACGTACCTTATTAAAGTAATAGTGAAATTAAGTTAATTTCTTTTACATATGGCATAATTAAATTCTTATTAACTATATAGACGACGATTAGATCAAAAATTAAATGAATTTAACTACGACAACCTCCAACAGATGTATGACCACATAAAAGAATGCATCAAACAGGCGGCCCTAAAAGCATTAGGTAAAGAAGACAACGAGAATAAGAAACATAAAATTAGAATCTGTGAAAAAACCAAAGAATCTATAATGGACAAAAAAAGACTAAACGAAAAATGGCTGAATACAAAATCAGAAGAAGATCTACAGAAATATAAAGAGAAAAATGCAGAAACGAGGAGGATGATAAACAAAGAAAAGAACGAGAGATGGGAAAAATCGTGCGAACATGTAGAACAGTATATGGGAGGAACTAGAAGCACAGAGTCATGGAGAATAATTAAAGCATTAAGGACCAACAATAGAGAGAAGACATATATAGAGTATATCCCAGAAAGCGAGTGGGAGGGATATTATAAGAAGCTGCTATCAGAAGACAGACAAGAAGTCCAAGAAGAGAACCCTGAAGAAGAACAGAATAAGGAAAAAAAAGAGATAGAACTAAGCTATGAAGAAGTAAAGAAGACAATAAAAACACTCAAAAATAATAAATCTGCAGGGCCTGGAGGTGTGGTAAATGAAATGATTAAGTACGGGTCTAATAAATTACATCGAATGCTGAGAAACATGTTCCACAGAGCGATAAATGGAGAAAAAATACCAGAGGAATGGTCAAAAGCCTATATAGTATCTATATTTAAAAAGGGAGACAGCAGAAAATGCACAAACTATAGAGGCCTAAGCATAATATCGAGTATGGGACGTTTGTATGGAAAAATTATTAAAAATATCATAGAGGAAAATATAAAAAGAAAAATTGGAGAAGACCAAGCAGGCTTTACGGCCGGAAAATCATGTATAGACCACATATACACTATAGAACAAACAATGGAAAAAAAACTGGCAAAGAATAGAGAAGTTCACCTAGCCTTCATAGACATAAGAAAGACCTATGACTCAGTACCAAGACAAAGATTATGGAACGCAATGAAAGAAATAGGCATTGACAAAGAACTAATATACGCAGTAAAACCTCTTTACGAAAACAACACAGTGAACATAAAAATGGGACATAAAATAGGGAAGAGACTCCAAACATCAAAAGGCCCATTACAAGGATGCTCTACATCCCCCACACTATTCAAAATATACCTCGAACAAACATTAAAAAAATGGAAGCAAAAATGTAGTGGAATGGGAGTCCCAATACGAGAAGATTACTTATATACTCTAAGTTTCGCAGACGACCAAGTAATCATAGCGCAAGATGAGGAAAACCTCAGTTATATGGTAAGAGAACTGAAAGAAGAATACACTAAAACAGGATTAGCAATAAACTTTGATAAAACGGAATATCTAACAACAAAAGAGGGAAACGTGGAGAATCTAGAAGTCGATAACGAAACAATAATCCAAGGATTTAAATATTTAGAAACCATCATTTCAAAAAACGCAACATCAGAAGAAGAGATTAAAGCTAGATTAGGGCAAACGCGGACATGCATAAGACAATTAAATTCGATCCTGTGGGACAAAGACATTACAAAAAGAAACAAAACACGCATAAACAAATCAATAATACAAAGCATGGAAACATGGACGATCAACAAAAGAAATAAATCTAAAATTAACGCGGTAGAGATGGAGTATTGGAGAAGATGTTGTAGAGTGACACGTATGGAGAGAATAACAAATGAAGAAATAAGAAGCAGAATGAACATCAAAGAAAACGCAGTAAACACCATTGAAGAAAAACGATTAAAATGGTAGGGGAGAAGAAAAAGAGGAAGACCCAGACGATCGTGGAGAGACGATGTGAGCGAGGCTATGGAGGACAGGGGTCTAAGAGATGGAGACTGGGAAGATAGAAACGGATGGAATCAAAGGCTGAGAGAAGGAAGACAGCGTCAGCTGTAGAAAATCCTTAATATATATATATATATATATATATATATATATATATATATATATATATATATATATATATATATATATATTAACTGTTAAATTGCAGAACTATGGCGCCTGTTTACGGGCTTCGTAATGCCGGACCTGCCATCACAATTAATACATGAAAATGCAAGTTCCGAGTAAAACCTTAAACACAACAATGGCAAAACGACTATAATAAAATGTAAACACACAATGCCATTAAATACCATGTTTGCAGAAATAGTTTATGACATTTCTCCTTAAAATTTTATGACTAAATTCAAATCTAGTATTAATTGTTTAAATTTACGGACGCATAATATAGAAAGCTTGTGCGTTTGCGGAATGTAAAGAGCGAACGAAAAAATGTGGACCATTCGCGTGTCTTTATGTTATTTCCCAGCAATAAAACTTAGAATTTATCATCAATATCAATTAATCAACACACTGCATAGACGGGGCAGTTGCCCCCTCCTAGATCCTTGAGGACCCAAAAAATTATAAATACAATTTTTTTTCTCCGTTAATGGAATTTTGAGTTTTGAGAAGCTGCCCCCCGCCCCATAGCTCAGAGGCTGGCCACCCCATGTGCACAAGTTAAGAAAAAATCACAACTACAATGGTTATTTAAAAATTTTGGAGTATAACAGCAGCTAGAGTAATCAATGAAATCGCCTTTTTAATATCGCTTTATTTTTTTTTGGTGAATATTTTTAAAAGCATAACAATTATAGTATGTTTGTTTGGAGTTGATAGCACACAACATGGGTTATAAACATTATAATGTCATAAACTATAAGCTTTCGAAATTTCTCTACCAATTATTTGCATTTTTAGTTTTAATCACCTTTATTTTCTATCTCAATGCATTTCAAAGTTTATTTTAATGAGTAAATTATGAAATTGAAAATCTTATTTGTATGATAAAGGCCTAAACGAGCACAACTAACAATTCTTAAGAACTAGAAATCTACAGTGTTAAAAAGCTTAATAATAATAGGTACAATAAAATTATTTGGGATGTTAGCAGTTATTGGAGTACAATTAACCAAAGTACTTATCGGTAGGTAGGTACTAGGTACCTAAGTATATAATAAAAATATTCTGTGTAAGTATAAAAATAAAGCAAAAACCTATAATATGCTTAGTTCAAATCAGAACAGCGATGGCTTCAATTTTCAGTTTTGCCCCGGTCAAACTTCGCGGAGTCTGTAAATCTGCATTTTCCCTACGAGAAAAAACAATGATACTTAACGTCTACATTGCCCTAGTGCATCAACAACCAACAAACCAAGTCCGTGAAATTGTGGAAACATGTGCCAACATGACGGAAGTTGGATCAGCAACTATTTATAGGTTTCTAAAAGAAAGAAAACGCGGTCCTTGCAACGAACCTCAGAATCACAAAGAAAAGGAGCCCTTAGAGGTCGATGAAGAGTTTAAAAACCCAATAAGAAGAAAAATACATAATTTTTTTATTAAGAAAGAAATACCTAAACTACATAAAGTTTTTCAAGAAATCAGAGAAGACACTTACCAGATTTAAAAAAATGAAACTTACGGAAAATTCTTCATAACCTGAATTTTCGTTAGAAAAAACACAATAGAAAATCTGTTCTTATCGATAAAACAGAAATAATTTGTTGGAGAAGAGAATATCTACGAGCAATCAGAAAATTTCGAGCCGAAGAAAGAAATATTTTTTATTTAGATGAGACTTGAGTTAGTGAGGGACACAGAGTGAAAAAATTCTGAATTGACAAAAACATTAAGAGTTCCAGGCTAATTCTAGCACATATTGGTAGTCAAAACGGATTTCTCGACGATGGCTTGTTGGAATCCGAATCAAAGTCAACTAAAGATTACCATGAGGAGATGACGGCCGATATTTTTGAGAAGTACTTCCAACAAATGATTGAATGTATACCAGCCAAATCAGTTCTAGTATTAGACAATGCCCCATACCATTCTCGATTATTAGAACTACTCCCGACAAATTCATGGAAGAAAGCGGATATTCTTCACTGGATAAGAGACAAAAATCTCAAACATAAAGATGGTATGTTAAAAGCGGAACTTCTCAAATTTGCAAAACAAAATAAGGCACAGTTCAAAAAATACGCAGTCGATGAGATGGCAAATGAACGGAATATCACAGTGTTTAGATATCATTGCGAATTGAATCCCATAGAGCTAATTTGGACACAAATGAAAGGTTCCGTTGCAAGGGAAAACACAACGTTCAAACTTCAAGACGTAAAGCAATTATTACTCGCCGGGATAGAGAGGATCAAAGAGGATAATTGGAAAAATGTCATTCGATATATTATAAAAAAAAAAATAAAAATATATTTATTCCTGCCAACAAATCATAGT
This sequence comes from Pachyrhynchus sulphureomaculatus, assembly GCA_019049505.1. Lineage (NCBI taxonomy): Eukaryota > Metazoa > Arthropoda > Insecta > Coleoptera > Curculionidae > Pachyrhynchus > Pachyrhynchus sulphureomaculatus. The sequence goes on from CM032448.1 coordinate 1,892,760, forward strand.
TGTTACACTTTAAACTTAAACTTAATACTACAAGAACCGATACAGGAAAACTCAATTTCCCTAGCAGTAAAAACCAAATTACAAGGCAATAATACATTTTAAGCAATGCACAATTTTCTTAACGTTTATTATTCAGTAAAATTCCTACCACCGATTTTATGTATAATTGCTTCAGCGACAAAACCCTAGCCAAATCGTATAGTTGGTCCGTAGGAAATCTTCACGGTTTAAACAGTATTATTTTTAGAACTCTTTTCTGGGTTATTACTAAAGACGAAGATACCGAATCACCCACGGACCCCCAAACTACTAAGCCGTAGCCTATCACTGACTCCACAAATCCTTTATATACATGTAACAATTATTTCTTGGGTAACCACTGCCTAATCTGATAAAACCTAAAATACATTTTTCTAATTTTCAGGTTCATGAATTTTTATAAAATTCTTGTCGGGATAATTCCTTTTATTAAACGTAAAGGCTATAAATTTTGATTTATCAATATTTAAGGTTAATAAGTTCAAAGCCAGCCACAACCTTACCTTACTCATAGCCAGTTCTGCCTTCTCAAAGACCCGGCTCCATATTTTATCCTGTAACATTATGACAGTATCGTTGGCATAACATACAACTCTAATTCCAATATGCTCAATTTCCTCCAACAATATGCGGTGAGACATAGTGACAAAAGCCGTTGTCAGGTCCAAGAATATCAAAAGTGATTTATTGCCATTGTCGAGGTTCTCAGAAATATGGTTTACTACCCTTATAAGAGCATCTTCGGTGCCCAACTTCTGTCTAAAACCATACTGCGCATCGGATATTAATTTATTTTTATTTAAGTAATCGTCCAGGCGCAACTTGATACATTTCTCAATAATTTTACTCAGGTTGCTGATAATTGCAATGGGACGATAATTCGTAATTTCGTTACGCGAACCACCCTTATGTATAGGCGTTATGGTACATTTCTTTAAACTGTCAGGAAATAATCCAGCTCGAAAAATTAAATTTACTATATGGGATATGGGTTCGAGAATAAATCTATGGTATATGGGCGCCAAATAACCATTGATGTTGACGCGCCCTTACCCCCTAATATAAAAAAAAAAAAAAAAAAAAAAAAATCTATGGTATCGATTTAGAAAATCTACTTTAAAGTTGTCGTCACCAGCACTTGAAGAGTTTTTAAGTAAGTTTATAATTTGAATTATTTCAAAAACAATTATCGGTGCTAGAAAAAGTGATCCAGGTACTCTAGGGACACCATCAGGAATAGCATCTGTATCAGGAACAGTTATACTATTAGCTAATTTGTTTTCTATCCCAAAAAAAAATTATTAAACTCATCTGCTCTGAGTTTTTCATCTAGAATTTCAATTCCTTTATCATTGGAAATTACTCTTATTTTCTGATTATTTTTTTGACTATTGCTAGCCGACTTTATTAAATTCCAAGTTTTTTTGGAGTCACCTAAGTTTAGCTGAAATAAATTAGTGTAATAATCAACTTTGGTTTTATTTATTAGCTTAGTCAACATCTTACGGTGATTTTTATACATATTAAGAGCTACAAAATTCTCAGGGACTCTAGAAGACATTCTTTTTAATTTGTCACGCTGACGTATAGAATTGAGCAATCCTTGAGTAATCCAAGGTTTAATTCGTCTCTCTTATTACATACAATATATTTGCGAAGTGTGGATCTATCAATAATAGACTTTAGTTTGTTTATAAAAATATCTGTACATTCGTTTACATCCTCACAGTTCAAAACATCCCACCAATGTTCCCCTTCAAAATATAGAAGAAAATAAACTGTGGAAACTTGACGAATACATCGAAGAAACTGTAGAAATAGAACCCTTAATTATCAATTTAAGAGAAGTCGAATCTTCAGATTTTGAAGATGATGATTGTTTTTGATTGTAATTAAAGTACTTATATATCATGAACTGTGAATTTGTATATATACATAGATCTATAGATTAAAAAATTTTGGTAATAGATTTTATATTTCTATATAATACTAAAAGCAGGTTACGTTCGGATGGCTATGCTACCCATGAACCCTCATTTACATTTTATGACTCTATTGTATAGCAGAGGTTTTCTGATTAAAATAGATTGAACCCTTAAAAATAATTCAAAACAGTAAAATGCATAAGAAATCTCTTTTTTTTTGGGCGCACCCCAACATGAATTTGCATCTACAATGAGAGAATTCTGCTATCAACTCCAAACAAATACACTTTAGTAGGTAAATTAAAAAACACTCGGTAGAGAAGATCCCAGAATTTTATTTATAGTCTAATATTTTAAAACGCTATCAACCAGATGTTCCGTAAAGTAGCTCATAAGGGTCAAAATTTTTTAATTCAATTTCAAACAGAGAGAGTGCATTTGAATTACGTAAGCTTCATGCACAAAAGGGCACTCTATGCGCTCCCGACGTAAGTACCAAAATCCCATAAAATCTTAACTCTTTTCTCGTGTGTTTTGAAAAGCTTTTGTATTTGTACAAGTGTGTTTTTAGAATATTATGGACATGGGTTCGTTCGGTCGTTTCATTACAAACTGGAAATCCCGTGATTTTATTTAAAAGCACGTCTGATGACGAGCTTTTTGTGTTATGATTCGATGAAGGAGTTTTTTTTAAGTTAAATAAAATTTAGAATCTATTCAGCTCAGGTACGGGTTTTAAGAGGATAGGCAATAGGTTTTTTCGTTATGAATTAAAACACGCAAAAGGTTCTTTGAATATCTAGAGCGCAGTCAAATAGTATCGCCCACTTTAAAAGCACCGAAATAATTTCCGTTTATTTTTAGCAATTTTTGCTATTTACGTTCGTACTATTCAAATACTTTCTTATTCTTCAGCTATCATGTCAAAAAATTGGCCTCAAAGAGTTGGAAACGTATATAGGCTATGTCGTCGTGTCTTTTCCCAAACAAATAACCCAGATTTGCACAAATTATCGCAGGTTTACAGAAATTAATTTAAGAGATTTATAAACCTGAGAAAAAAAAATCGGTAATTTAATTTATCAAGTACCTTACAAACACGTAGTGTCAAAATAAGTCCTAAATTTGAATTTGACTAGCTTATTTTTCATATTTTAGCTGACAGGCATTTTATGATAAGATTATCACTAAACTCCGTTTGTTTGGAGTTGATAGCACACAACATGGGTTATAAACATCAAAATGTCATAAACCATAAGCATTCGAAATTTCTCTGTCAATTATTTGCATTTTAAAAAAATGGAAATTATGGAAAATCCTTATAACCTGAATTTTCCTTCAGAAAAACACAATAGAAAATCTGTTCTTACCGATAAAACAGAAATAATTTGTTGGAGAGGAGAATATCTACGAGCAATCAGAAAATTTCGAGCCGAATTTAGATGAGGCCTGGGTTAATGAGGGACACACAGTGAAAAAATTCTGGATTGACAAAAACATTAAGAGTGCCAAACAAGCTTTTATGGAAGGTTGGTCAACTGGATTACAACCCGCTTCAGGAAAAGGTCGCAGGCTAATTACGAGGCTGGTTTGATAAGTCCGTGCAAAAATAAAAACTACTTATGTGTTTGGGGTAAACCTTTTTTATTTTTCGACATAGTCTCCTTTTAGGCTTATACGCTTCGTCCAACGATGTTCTAGTTTGTTGATCCCTTCCGAATAATAGGATTTGTCCAAGTCTGCAAAATATCCATTAGTGTCTGCAATCACCTCCTCGTTTGAAGAAAATCTTTGTCCCGCCAGCCATTTCTTCAAATTGGGGAACAAATAGTAGTCCGAGGGAGCCAAGTCTGGAGAATAGGGGGGATGTGAAACGAGTTGGAATCCTATTTCCATTAATTTTGCGACCACAACTGCCGAGGTGTGTGCTGGTACGTTGTCGTGATGGAAAAGGACTTTCTTGTGGCCAATCGCGGGCGTTTTTCTTGCAGCTCGGTTTTCAAACGGTCCAATAACGATGAATAATATTCACCTGTAATAGTTTTACCCTTTTCTAGATAGTCGATGAGGATTATCCCTTGCGAATCCCAAAAGACAATCGCCATAACCTTTTCGGCCGAAGGAACGGTCTTCGCCTTTTTTGGTGCAGATTCCCCCTTGGTAACCCATTGTTTAGATTGTTGTTTGGTCTCAGGAGTATCGTAATGTATCCATGTTTCATCCACAGTGACGAAACGACGCTTAAAGTCCTCCGGATTCTTCTGGAACAGCTGCAAACCATCCTTGCAACACTTCACACGATTCCGTTTTTGGTCAAGTGTGAGCAATCGCGGCACCCACCTTGCTGATAGCTTTCTCATGTCCAAATGTTTATGCAAAATATTATGTACCCGTTCAGTCGAGATGCCCACAGCACTAGCAATCTCACGCACCTTAACTCTTCTGTCATCCATCACCATACCATGGATTTGATCAATGATTTCTGGAGTCGTAACCTCCATTTTGAAACCACTTATAAACTGTTCTAATCGAAGGTGCAGAGTCACCATAATGTTTATCAAGCTTCTCTTTAGTCTCCTGAGGCGTTTTGCCTTTCATAAAGTAATGTTTAATCACTACACGAAATTCTTTTTCGTCCATTTCTTGAAAATCACTCGACTTCCTTGATTCACACGAATGCCAAACACAAAGAAATAGACCAATATGGCTGAAACTTGGTGTGCGTTCATTCAAGAGATGCTACTAACTAAACATGACCTCGATACGCGCCGGTGGTGCCATCTCTCGGACTTTGCACGGACTTTTCAAACCAGCCTCGTATAGCGCATATTGGATTTTTCGGCGGTGGCTTGTAGAAATTCGAATCAAAGTCAACTAAAGATTACCGTGAGGAGATGACGGCTGATGTTTTTAAGGAGTACTGCTAAAAAATGATTCAATGTATATCAGCAGAATCGGAAAAAAAAAATGCCATTGGACATGTTATAGAGGAAGAATATAAAATGTGGAAACGAGCACATCGAAAAAATTATGAAAATAGAACCCTTAATTATCAATTTAAGAGAATTCGAGCCCTCAGATTTTGAAAATGATGATTATTTTTGATTGTAATTAAAGTACTTATCTATCGTGAATTGTGAATTTGTATATACACTCCTGGGCAAAATTAACGCAACAATATATGAAATCATACAAATCTCTATAATGAATTAATTTTAATAATTTTTTATGAACATTGGTTACACTAAAAGTTAGAAAAAACTTATTCGGATACTTTAAAAGTGAATTAGCTACCAAATTTCTCTATAAGATTCGAATTAAAATTATTCTTAAGACCTAATAACAAAATCGTTGAAATTATGTAATAATGAAAAAAATAAACTGGGACACTAGTAGCAAAATTAATGGTGTAACCGGCACACTAGTAGCGTGTGTTGCCTCCTCTACTTCGGATGACAGCGTTTATGCGCCTAGACATGCTTCTAATTAAATTTTGGATAAAATCTTGAGGAATTTGCTCCCATTCTGTGATGACTGCATTTTCAAGTTCCCTCAGGTTTCTACGTGCAGGTATATGACGTTTTACATTTTTCTTAAGGTGATCCCATACATGTTCTATCGGATTCAGATCCGGGCTTTTTGGTGGTCATTGCATAATCGGGATATCAACTTGATTAAGATAATCGAGTACCTTCCTAGCCACGTGAGATCGAGCGTTGTCTTGCATAAACAGGAAATTGGGCCCCACAAAATGACCGAAAGGCATCACATGTTCTATTACAATATTCTCAAGATAGTAGTCAACATTCATGGATCTCGTACGGACAGGAACTAACTCTGTGCGAGCATCAAAGCAGATGCCACCCCAGAACATAACAGAGCCACCGCCGAATGGAATCCTTGCAGAGATATTGCAAGAAGCAAACCTCTCTCCTGGTCTTCGCCATACTCGCTCACGACCATCTGGATGTTTTAGACTAACCCTAGTTTCATCTGTGAAGAAAACTTGTTTCCAATCATCCACAGACCAATTTTCGTGATTTCGAGCAAAACGTAACCTGGCAACTCTGTTCTCTCTAGTAAGCAAGGGCGCAGTGGCTGGTCTCCTACTGTTTAATCCAGCTTCATTTAACCGTCTTCTAACTGTTTTAGAAGAAATTGTGACATTGCAAACAGCTTCGAGTTCGTTTCTTATTATAGAACTAGTGACAGTCCTGTTTCTTAAAGCATATTGTCTTATAAAAACGTTCATCTAGGTCGCTAGTGCATCGTTTTCGCCCTTGCCCTAGCCTTCTAGAATAAGTTCCTACTTCATTCAAGCGTCTTACCATACGACTTATTGTGGAACAATGTTTGCGTAACAAATTGGCAACATAACTCTGACAATATCCCTCGTCCAATAAAACTGAGGCTCGCACTACCTCTTTTTCAGTTAAATTCCTTGTTCGATTCATTTTTCTAATTCTTCGGGGTCAAAAATAAAACAGTCTACCACAAAAACGTATTACTTTGAAAAAGGGAACAATTTATAAGCTTACTTTTAAAGAAAATCTATCGCATTATTACAGAAAATTGTTTATCTTCTAAAAAATTCTTTAAAACTGTAAATCTAAACGAATTGTTTTGATTTCTGTCATGAACAACGAAACAAAATATGCATAGCCTACTATTCAAATACTCGATAAACTTTAAAACTGACATAAGAAAAAGATAAATTAATTTTCAGATTGTTGCGTTAATTTTGTCCAGGAGTTTACATATGTATATAGATCTATAGATTAAAAAATTTTTGGTAATAAATCTTATATTTCTGAAACTTTATTTTTAAGATAATTTTATTTATTAAACACTAAAAGCTGGTTACGCTCGGACGGCTATGCTTCCTATGTACCCTCATTTACATTTTATGACTTTACTGTATAGCAGAGGTTTTCTGCCTAAAATAGGGTGAACCCTTAAAAATAATTCAAAACAGGTAGCAAAATCCAGTAAAATGCATAAAAAATATATTTTTTTTTGGGTGTACCCCAACATGTATTTGCATCCACAATGAGAGAATTCTGCTATCAACTCCAAACAAATACACTTTAGACTGTGCAATTTCAAATGCTTTTTTACTGCACTATTATTTAGATTTTTCAACTCCAAGAATCCTAAAAGGACAATTCCCTCCGCAATATCATTATCTCCTTATATATTTATTTAAAAGAGTAACACAGTGTTTCGATTTCTCCACTCCGAAAACGCTGAAAAGGACATATAACCTAATCTGTACGAAAGAACACCTTCAATGTCCTCCGCCACCCTATTAATCCCTTATATATTTTGCCATAAATGATTATGCTTAAAATTTGTTTCATTTTGCAACCTAAAATCAAGAAGAATTCTCATAATGATAAGGCAAAATAAACTAAATTATTTTGTTTTCACCCTATTTTTTCCTTAAGCGATATTACTCCAAAACTATAGGTTTTATTCCTACTTAAGTATGTGTGCCATATTTGAAATCGATGCATTTTATTCGAGATTTATCGTCCCAACACACAGACAGATATAGGTATCGTGAAAAGTAAAGAAATGCAAACATTTCAGAACGAATAAAATACTTCCCTTTAGCAGAGGAAATATCATTATATCTCATAATATTTCTCTTCTTTGTTTTCTAGAGTAGTGACAAAGAATAGAAATCATCATCGTTTTCCAGCCTCTCTCGTCCACTGCTGGACATAGTCCTTCCAGTCCCCTCGATGTTGTGTTTTCGTTATCCAGTTCTGGGCAATTCTCTTTAGGTCGTCCGTCCATCGGCTAGGTGGTCTGGCTCTGCTTCTTTTGTCTTGCCGCGGTCTCCACTATTGTCCGTCAAGCGCGTCACGTGACCGACTCACCTCCATTTCAGCTCCGTAATATGTTTTATAATATCTACTATATTTATACGATCTATAATGATTCTGTTCGGGATTCTGTTTCTTCTTGCAATACCTATCATTGACTTTTCCATCGCAAGCTGTGCTACTTTTAATTTCAGTGTTGTCTTTCTTGTCATGGTTAGAGTTTCAGCTCCGTATGTCATGACTGGCATTACACATTGTTCGAATACTTTTCGTTTTAGACTTAAAGGTATATCGTTGTCGTCTAATTCTTCTCTGGATCTAGCATGTTTGATTGTCTCTGCCCAATATTATTTCGTGCCCCAAATACTTGTAGTCGTCTACTTGCTGTATAGTTTGTCCAGATGTGTTTATCTCTTTACTTAACACCAGATTAGTCATGAGTTTAGTCTTGTCCATGTTTAGTTTTAGACCAGTTCTTCCTACAGTCCGTTTCAGTTCTTCTACCATTTTTATTGCATCTCCCATATTATCTGTAATTAGGGCGATATCGTCCGCGAATCTAAGATGATTCAGATATTCCCCATCTACACTAATTCCCATATTATCCCCGTTCAAAGTTTTAAATGCATTCTCCAACGTTGCTATAAAAAGTTGTGGGGGTAAGGTCGGATTCTTCTTTCAATGGAGGCTGAAGTAGTAATGTATATATGTTCTATTAATTTCGCGTATCTATAATCGATTCTGCATTCTCTTAAGGCCGCCATTATTGCTGGTAGATCAATGGTATCGAATGCTTTTCAGAAATCAATAAAAACTAACACCAAGAGTTTATTATACGCTATGACTTTTTCGATAAATATTTTTAGCACTAGAAGATGGTCATTTGGACCAAAACCAGTTCGGAACCCAGCTTGCTCCCGCGTTTGATAGAAATCTAATTTAGCTTTTAGGCGATTGAAATTATTTTAATGAAGAGCTTATATAGGTGAGAAAGTAAGCTGATTGGATAAAATAATCATGATGGAGTTGTTCCAAGCTTGAGGGGTGGTTGCGTTATGAAGACAAAAGAATAGAAATAGTCTGTGATTAATTCAGAACATTGAATGTAAGACACTGGAAATGCTTACACAGAAATATAATCATATGAATAACCACGAGGCTGGTCCTAATTTGAGCCAGAACACTCACTTAATAAAGTAAACAATGATTTTTCAACAATCCGACAAATAAAATTTTATTAAGCCAAAGAATGCTGTATTTTACTACCGTCACAAAAAACCGTCTAAATTGACTTAAATTGCTTCTGACATATTTGATTTAATTCGTTTAAAGTGACTCCCAATTTATTATTTAAATTTTTTTTCACTAACATCTCGCTCTCTCTCTGTTCGCGCTGTCCCCGATTTATTATTCAAAAACACATCAATTTGTGTTTATTACTCGTTTAAAAACAGTTTTATTTTTTTTAGTGCCGTTTCAATAATAAAACTTAATTCGGATATAAAGTGTTTTTCTTCCAGCAGAATTACAAACAAAAATTACTGTGTGCACTTGAGTTGGAGTACTATTTTTACCTGCTTATAGTACTAAATTTAGTGTACAAAAAAGTTAAAAAAAAAAAATGTAGAGAAGAGTACGGCCCTTACATCTTATTGTATCATCTAACTTAAAATGTATTTGTTTGGAGTTGATAGCAGAATTCTCTCATTGTAGATGTACAGTCCCTGGCCAAATTATTAGACGCACTGCAAGATTTCATGTAAAATATTAATTACCGAGTGATATTGTACCGTTTTATTATTTTAAATTGCTTTGTTTTTTATTTTTATATTATCCAATCAATTACCTATTTATTTGACATAAATAAAACAGCATTAATTTAGAAAAGAATAAGTTTATTAAGTTTTAAAGAAAAGTGAAATTAATGTTAGTAAAAGTCAATATTTAGTTGAGCCACCTTTAGCCGCTATCAAAGCTTTAATTCTGCGCGGCATGCTATCAATGCAAGATTGTACTGTCTCCTGCATTTGAGGATGATGATTCCACACATGAATAATCTTTTCTAGGAGCTGGGTTTTGTTGGTAATCACATCTTTAGCCACTTCTCTTTTCATCAGCTCCCACACATTTTCAATGGGGGCTATTACCGGGCCAATCCAACAGAGGGATATTTTTTTCTGCCAAAAAAGCTTTAACAGACCGAGCAGTGTGGCAGGGAGCTCCATCTTGCATAAAAGTGAATGGTTCCCCATTTGGAAACCATTCTCTGAGCTGCGGAATCGACCGATTTTGTAATACTTCTTTGTACTGATCTTGCCTCATTATTCCTTTGACGACGTACAGACGTCCAGTGCCCTTGCCGCTGATGACTGACCAAATCATCACTTTGGTGGGATGTTTAACCGTCGGGACGACACAATCAGGATGAAACTTTTCTCCATGACGACGACGCACATACTGAGCTTTATTCTGCAAAATTTCGAATGTGCTTTCGTCACTGAAGCAGACCTGTCAAAAATAGGAAAAAAATATATTAACTTCCATGTTTATTTGCTTTATTTAACTGAAAATGATAATAATGTATCAATTATTGATTAAATTGCTGTATCTTACCGATCTCCAGAAGTCCACATCTTTGTCTTGCCATTGTTTGGCCCACTTCAGGCGCTTTGCTTTCATTGCAGCTGTTAACTTGGGCTTCCTGGCGGGGCGACAGGCCTTAAAATCTAATTCTTTCAATTTTCTTTGAACAGTGCGCTCAGAACCATTTACGCTAGCATCCTGGAGTTGTGATTTTATTACCTTTGTGGTAGCAAATCTGTTTTCTACACAAATTTTCTTCAAACATCTCTCTGACCGTGGAGTGAAAATTGGTTTTCTACCGCATCTTTTCTTTCTTTTCGGGCTTAATTCCTTCCCTGACTCAATTTTCTTTTTTATGCGTCGTACACTAGCTTCAGAAACCTCCAATCTTCGTGATATTTCTCGGTTTGTAAATGTTTTCGCAATCACAAGGGCCTTCACTTCAGCTTTTTTTACGTGGTGAAAGATCGCCTTTTCTACCCATAATGAAAATAGTCCAATTACTTTTTTAAAACACTGCATACAAAATAAACTAATAATTGAGTAGTATAAAACTGTTAAACAATCACAGTCCATAAAGCCACAGAAACACGTCCGTACCTGACTCGATTCCGATCGCGACTGATACAGTTTTGTACTTGTTTACGTTCATGTATCACTTTGTCAACACAGTGTTACCATATGTTAAAAATAAATACAAATATGTAGTCTACAACAATTCTTTTAAATAAAAATCAATAATATTGTAGTTTAAATACACCATTATTGCATAAAAACTCTTAAGAAACATAAAATTACTAAAAAAAATACAGTGCGTCTAATAATTTGGCCAGGGACTGTAAATACATTCTTATGCATTTTACTGGATTTTGCTACCTGTTCTGAATTATTTTTAGGGGTGCCCCCTATTTTAGACAGAAAACCTCTGCTATACAATAGAGTCATAAAATGTAAATAAGGATTCCTCGGTAGCATAGCCGTCCGAGCGTAACCTGCTTTTAGTGTTTAATAAATAAAATTATCTTAAACATAAAGTTATAGAAATATAAGATTTATTACCAAACATTTTTTAATCTATAGATCTATGTACAAATACAAACTCACAATTCACGAGTACTTTAATTACAATCCAAAAACAATAACCATATTCATAATGTGAAGACTCGACTTCTCTTAAATTGATAATTAAAGGTTCTATTTCCAGTTTCTTCGATGTATTCGTCAAGTTTTCACTTTTTATTTTCTTCTTCTATAACATGTCGAATGGCATTTTTCCAATTCTCCTCTTTGATCCTCTCTATTTCGGCGAATAATAATTGCCTTACGTCTTGAAGTTTGAACGTGGTGTTTTCACTTGCAACGAAACCTTTCATTTAGGCCCAAATTAGCTCTAGGGGATTCAATTCCCAAAGATATGGAGGTAATCTAAGCACTGTGATACTCCTTTCCTTTGCCATTTCATCGACTGCGTATTTTTTGAACTGTGCCTTATTTTGTTTGGCAGTTTTGAGAAGTTCCACTTTTAACATACCATATTTATGTTTGAGATTTTTGTCTCTTATCCATAATCGAGAATGGTATGGAGCATTGTCTGACACTATAACTAATTCTGCTGGTATACATTCAATCATTTATTGATTATACTCCTCAAAAACATCGGCCGTAATCTTTAGTTTAATTTGATTTAAATTCCAACACCGTCGAGAAATCCGTTTTCACTACCAATATGTGCTATAATTAGCCTGCGACCTTTTCCTGAAGGGGATTGTAATTCAACTGACCAACCTTCCATAAAAGCTTGTTTGGCACTCTTAATGTTTTTGTCAGTCCAGAATTTTTTCACTGTGTGTCCCTCACTAACCCAAATATCATCTAAATAAAAAATATTTCTTTCTTTGGCTCGAAATTTTCTGATTGCTCGTCGATATTCTCTTCTCCAAATCATTTCTGTTTTATCGATAAGAACAGATTTTCTATTATGTTTTCCCGACGAAAATTCAAGTTATGAAGGATTTTCCATATTTTCTATTTTTTTAAATCTGGTTAGTCCTGGTCTTCCCTGATTTCTTACAAAATTTTATCTAGTGTAAGTATTTCTTTCTTAATAAAAAAAGTGGTGTACTTCTTCTTATTTCATTTTTAAAGTCTTCATCGACCTAAACTATATTAAAATTATTGTTAACTATTTGTTTATGTTTTAACAATAGCGTAAGTGTATTAAAAACAAGGGTAAAAATTGAAAAATTCAAAATAAATCGAAAACTATTAGAAATAGGTATATGACATACTTAATAAAAGTTGGAGGATTTTGTAAAATCTATCAGAAAAAAAAAATAATATACAGGGTCTGCCATTTAAAAATTTGAGATTTTTCAATTTAAAATAGTCGAAATGTATAAATTTATTTTGAACACCCTGTAGCATCTAACTCAAATTCCTTTACATATATCTTTTTTTTCATCTCTATAGAATGCTCGTACCAATTATGAGTATTCCACCTTCAGAAACAATGGCGCTAGTGACAATTTTTTACAAAACTGAAAAGTAGTATTTTTAAAAAAAAAAAAAAAATATTAGAAAAACTACTAGGTTTAGGTATATAACATTATTAATACAAAAGTTTTGACGTAGAATTTAAAAATAAAGTAGAAAATAGGATGTTCCATTTAAAAAAAAAACATATCGGCCGTACTTTTTTGAAGTACCCTGTATACTCAAAAATAAATTTAAACTTACCATTCCCTAAAACTATTGTATTTAGCATTTTTTCGTCATTCTCGAGACTAATGAGATAATGAACTTTACTCTATCGTGGACTCACCTTGTACAAAAATTTAAAAAAGTTTTTGACACTTGTTTATAAAAAAAAGGTTAATTTTTTCAGAATGGTTCCAAATTCGCAACTTTTGACTTTTTTTGGTAAATTTAAATTCATGCACAGCGTATAATCATACTCTAATGATTTTTTTTTTTTTTGTGCAGTGTAGCGACTTGGGCGTTACACGGCGCAAATTCAAGGAGTCAACTTTGAACAGCTGATGCTCCGCCATTAAATTTTTTTTTTGAAAAGTTGAGGTTTTATTTTTAAAGCCAAAAAGTTGTTATTTTTTACATACATTTTATTTTTTGTATAATTATTATAGTTACTGAATAAATGATTCACAAAAAAAAGGTCTTTATACAGGCCTCCCCCCTTTAAGAATAAAATCGATTTTTTCGTAAAAACATTGTTTTTCCTTAAAAGTATCGCGATTTTTCACCCCACGTAGTACAGTTGTGCATCTTAAGTTATACTTAGAGTGGAGTAGGCATAACCACCCGGTCTGATGTAGTTAAAATGCGTAAAGAACGTGATCAAACAGTTCCAATGTTAAAATTAAGTGCGAACAAAAGAAAGGAATTAAAAATCACCATAAGATAAACGGACGCAATAAGCTATAAAATTCACCAATAAATAGATTTTTCTAAAAAGTACAGATAGTACAAAAAGAATCACTCGCGTATAAGACCATAAACGTCAATGTTTACAGTTTGACTTTACGAGGTCTAGCTCGACGTAATTTTTTTTCAAACCGGTAAAATTTATACTTTATACCCCTTTTATACCTCTTGTGGAAAAATCATTGCGAATCGTAAATTTCGCAGTTTTTCGAATGGTTTATTATTGCCATAGAGATTTTAATGACGATATATCAACATTGTAGCTATTTTGTAGTTTTAGATGATTATTTCGTCGAGAGTCATTAGTTTAATTTAAATGCTCATTAATGTGTGATGTATTTATTTCGCTTGGACGTATTCAAGGAGAAAGGTAATGAAAGTCCAAAGCTCTTAAGAATTCGACGAAATGTCTGTCCTCCAAGCCAGGTGTCGACATTGGGAAATAAAAAAAAAATCGGGGGACAAATCTGGAAATTAAGGTGGTAGGAATTCGTATCGGAAGTTTGCAAATGCTAAAAATGAAGCGTGAAGTCTTGCGTTGTACTGTTGAAAGATTTTTTGCACGATAGTCTTACAGTCGATACCTATAGTATTCTCCTATTATTGTTCGACCTTTTTTAAATAGTCTACGAAGATAATGAGGCCCAAAATCTTCACAGCTGATAAAAAAAAACATTCGAATAAGAAATCTTTAATGGTAATGCAGAATTCTCATTTACTTCGTTCAACTCGGCCACTACGCAGAACTCGTTCTTCTTCAACGTTTTAAAATCTCATCACACGCGAACGATGATTCGACTTTGAACTGAAACTTGATATAACAGAGCTGGAAACATGATACTTTTACGCCGTACACTACAAAGTGACCTGGGTCGCTAGCTCTCCAAAATTTCGAATAACCCTAGAAACTAACGGCTTCTGTCACCGTAAGGTCTTCCATACGTGGATACAGCATAAAAGAAACCTAAAATCAATCATTGCCATTATTATAACAAAAGAAAAGACTCCTCTACAAGTAAATGAAAAATGCATCAATCAAGGAATCGCAAGAAATAGAAACAAATTAAAGAAATAGAAACAAATTAACACCGAAACATTACCCATTACATTGACACTATATTGATACAAATTTAATGAATAACTCCTCCAAACAATAAATGTCATACAGAGAACGAAAGAAACAAGATTGTCTGAAAGTTATGAAACAGGTACCACCAAACCACAGGAAACCTGAAATATTAAAAAAAAAACCTACAATGAGAGAATCTATAGAACGATGAGCTCTAGGCAACGACTGGGTAAAATGAGTGCGAGTCGATGAATTTTCTCGATGTTAAATAGTATGGTGTACCATACTACGCTTGGGATTCTCAAAATAAATTCACTTTTCATACCCTCTAACTATGTGAGGCAAAAACGACTTCCTTTTGTACCGAGCGAGCAAAATGTTACACGTGTTTTTGCGCTTCTGAATCTTTCCCATCTCTCGTAGCCGATTGGAAACAGCTTGAATCGCCGAAACCATCGTTCACACGTATCTTGCGATGAAGCATGTTCACCATAAGCTTCTCGAAATAATCGGTATGATTCAATAGCAGTTTTCTTCAAATGAAAACAAAAAATTAATGCTGTCCGCGAATGCTCTTTGTTCGGTATATATTTCGACATATTGAACGCAACGACACAACATTATGCACACACTTTTCCAATTTATCACTCGTGCGCGTCTGACACTTGTTGACACAACAAAATGGCGCAGTGTCAAATCTTTATAGCACAAACTGCACTGGTGCACCATCTGTTGTCTGAAATCCGCATTTCATACTTGTACACCTGGTAAAAGGATTCTTGTTGATTTTTGATTCGGAGAATCAATAAATTTGACGTGTAGTTATCTATAGTCAAATATAAACGGGAAAAGAATGGGATGAGAGAGAGACATCTTTGCATATAGCGTGTAATAAGCCCTTTTAGTATTCTCGGTGTCTAGGAATCTAAATATATTTTGTTATGCTGCAGGAAAATTCCTAAGGAGGTACATTAGTGACGCGTGTGCGGAAAAAAAAGCGATTTTCGTTGAATTACTATAAGTTATACTCGGTTGAAAACATAATCCTTAAATCATTCCAAAGGGATGAAGTTCTCCATATAAAAAAAGGTTGTACCAAGAGTAATAAGCTGAACTTCACACGGATGTGTGCCAACAATCCATCATGCCAAACACGGTCGAATGCCTTGGATATATCAGGAGCAACCGCTCGAGATTCTCCAAAGTGTTAAATTGCGTTGTTCCAAACATGTGTTACATAAGCTAGAAGATCTCATGTTGATCTTTGCTTACAAGAGCCATATTTATGGTCGCATTCTTCAAGATATTTTGGAAGATGCTAATTGATAGCCTTTCGATATTATTCAAAACAGTACGACTGGTTCGTACTTGTTTGGTAAGGTCTTCTCGGCTTTCTTGGGTATCGGCTGAACTGTAGTGCATTCCAGTGAGAAGGAAATATTCCCTTTCTGTAGGATAGGTTGAAACGTTTACAGAAAATTGGTGTTAATTCTCGCGTGCATTTTTATGAGTACTATGGGTATTCCGTCGGCGCCAGAAGGTCTTCACGTTTACGTTTTATGATACGCTGTCTGAAGACAATATCGGACATTCTTGACTGTACTATGAGAATAGTTGGAAATCGACAGTAGAATCTGAAGCAAAAAGTTCGGCCAAGTTCCCATTCTCAAATGGTGTTGTCGCAATAGTTATCTGCCCGTGTGAGTTGTGTGGATTTCGTAAAATTTTGACTGATGACATTAGCGACTGACCAAAAGTTCCGGGAATTGTTGAGGCAGGTAAAAAGTTTGTTTTTAATTTTTCGTCATGTTATTGTGTCATTATTTCTATTCTTAGCAGAGCTACTATGTAGATGGGAGGACAAGGTTTTATATTATTTGTATTCGCGGGGAAAATACTAGCTAAATTACTTTACTTAACTTTTTTTTGTAGTGTTAATTAACATATAAATAGTTTAATTATATTAAATATTTATTGAAAATAAACAAAAAGTACCAGTACATTCGTTTCTCGCATATTTAGTTGAAGAATCCCGTTAAATACATATAAGCAACTATATACGGTAATAAAACAAAATCTATTATCAATTTTTGTTTGTTTTTCGTCGAGTGAGTGTACAGCTCGTGAAAATAATAGATATTTGATTGAAATTTACGTCCGTCTACGCTTATAAGATAGGATAGGCAAATAAATATAAATTAAATATGCCTATAAAACTTCTCTCTCTCAGTGTGTATGTGTACTTTTCAATGTGGCAACTTTGTATATACGGATTTATTGCACTTTGTTATGGTCTTAGATTACCGAGTTACAATCAAGGGAAATAAAACCTTATACATTTTAACTTGGAATTTCTTGTTTCATTTCATAGCTCTGGGTCTGAATTCTTGAAGTCGTGGGGTAAATTGACACCGGAATATATCCCACTAACAGAATTCAAGTAAAAATGAGGAAAGTCATGTTTTTAGTGTTCCGTACGGAACACTTATAAGATCACTTCGGTGTCTGTCCGTCTGTCACACCCGATTTTCTTCGAAACTATTTGTCATAGAAAGTTGAAATTTGGTAATAATATAGGAATTGATGGCCTCATCAGAGCCGTGTAGTTTTGAAAGTTAAATTTTGAAAATCGTGAAATCGGAAGTGAAAAAAAAAATTTTTTACTAGGTAATCGAGTGTGATGTCAAATGAAAGCTTGTGAAAACACGAGTAATATATATATATATATATATATATATATATATATATATATATATATATATATATATATACAGTCCCTGGCCAAATTATTAGACGCACTGCAAGATTTCATGTAAAATATTAATTACCGAGTGATATTGTACCGTTTTATTATTTTAAATTGATTTGTTTTTTATTTTTATATTATCCAATCCTATTTATTTGACATAAATAAAACAGCATTAATTTAGAAAAGCATAAGTTTATTAAGTTTTAAAGAAAAGTGAAATTAATGTTAGTAAAAGTCAATATTTAGTTGAGCCACCTTTAGCCGCTATCAAAGCTTTAATTCTGCGCGGCATGCTATCAATGCAAGATTGTACTGTCTCCTGCATTTGAGGATGATGATTCCACACATGAATAATCTTTTCTTGGAGCTGGGTTTTGTTGGTAATCACATCTTTAGCCACTTCTCTTTTCATCAGCTCCCACACATTTTCAATGGGGTTCATATCAGGACTACTACCCGGCCAATCCAACAGAGGGATATTTTTTTCTGCCAAAAAAGCTTTAACAGACCGAGCAGTGTGGCAGGGAGCTCCATCTTGCATGAAAGTGAATGGTTTCCCATTTGGAAACTATTCTCTGAGCTGCGGAATCAACCGATTTTGTAATACTTCTTTGTACTGATCTTGCCTCATTATTCCTTTGACGACGTACAGACGTCCAGTGCCCTTGCCGCTGATGACTGACCAAATCATCACTTTGGTGGGACGTTTAACCGTCGGGACGACACAATCAGGATGAAACTTTTCTCCATGACGACGACGCACATACTGAGCTTTATTCTGCAAAATTTCGAATTTGCTTTCGTCACTGAAGCAGACCTGTCAAAAATAGGAAAAATATATAAACTTCTATGTTTATTTGCTTTATTTAACTGAAAATGATAATAATGTAGCAATTATTGATTAAATTGCTGTATCTTACCGATCTCCAGAAGTCCACATCTTTGTCTTGCCATTGTTTGGCCACTTCAGGCGCTTTGCTTTCATTGCAGCTGTTAACTTGGGCTTCCTGGCGGGGCGACAGGCCTTAAAATCTAATTCTTTCAATTTTCTTCGAACAGTGCGCTCAGAAGCATTTACGCTAGCATCCTGGAGTTGTGATTTTATTACCTTTGTCGTAGCAAATCTGTTTTCTACACAAATTTTCTTCAAACATCTCTCTGACCGTGGAGTGAAAATTGGTTTTTCTACCGCATCTTTTCTTTCTTTTCGGGCTTAATTCCTTCCCTGACTCAATTTTCTTTTTTATGCGTCGTACACTAGCTTCAGAAACCTCCAATCTTCGTGATATTTCTCGGTTTGTAAATGTTTTCGCAATCACAAGGGCCTTCACTTCAGCTTTTTTACGTGGTGAAAGATCGCCTTTTCTACCCATAATGAAAATAGTCGAATTACTTTTTTAAAATACTGCATACAAAATAAACTAATAACTGAGTAGTATAAAACTGTTAAACAAACAATCACAGTCCATAAAGCCACAGAAACACGTCCGTACCTGACTCGATTCCGATCGCGAATGATACAGGTTTGTACTTGTTTACGTTCATGTATCACTTTGTCAACACAGTGTTGCCATATGTTAAAAATAAATACAAATATGTAGTCTACAACAATTCTTTTAAATAAAAATCAATAATATTGTAGTTTAAATATACCATTATTGCATAAAAACTCTTAAGAAACATAAAATTACTAAAAAAAATACAGTGCGTCTAATAATTTGGCCAGGGAGTGTATATATATAATGTAATGCTTGCGCGCACTTTTCTTTGTATTATTTTTAAAAAATCGCGAAAAATCGCTGTCCACCCGCCTTATCTCAATTGTAAATCGTTTCGATCAATTTCAATTTAAGAAGCCACAAAACAGTATTTTAAGCCTTGATATTAAAAATGAGACTGGAAATAATGAGTAAATAATATATTTCAAATATGTGCTGCAAATTTCCCTTAATATCATTTTTTATTATTATTTAGACTGTTTTTTAAACGATCCTTACATCGAGGATGAGCTGGATGGTTTAGAAATATCAGCTCAAATAAAAAATGAATCGAACCATTTCTGGTAAATAATTCTATCGACGAGCCTTGTACCAATAATTCTAATATGAATATCAGTTGTAAAAGTAAAGTGCCTGTGACAAGAAAAGTTATAATAAATGGGCAAATCGAAACTTGCATTTTAGTTAAAAATCCGGCTTTAAATAGAGGCTCACTGACAAATATGGAAAGGTAAGTTCGCTATGGAACTGTATCATGACAGGTGTTTGGTTTTGTAAACATAAATTTAAGGTTTACCGAATTGAAGTTCGATTTTACCACTTGTCAAACTGGTTTTTAGTGTTCCACACGGAACACTTATAAGATGACTTCGGTATCTGTCTGTCTGTCTGTCACACCCGATTTTCTCCGAAACTATTTGTCATAGAAAGTTGAAATTTGGTAATTACATAGAAATTGATGGCCTCATCAAGAGCCATGTAATTTTGAAAGTTAAATTTTTGACTTAAGGGGTTAGTTTTTTGGGGGTGAAACCGGAAGTGAAAAAAATTTTTTTTTTTACTAGGTAATCGAGTGTGGTGTCAAATGAAAGCTTGTGAAAACACGAGTAAAAAAAGATATATATATAATGTAATACTTGCGCGCACATTTCTTTGTATTATTTTTAAAAAATCGTGAAAAAATCGCTGTCCACCTTATCTCGAAAAGTACTTATCAAAAAATTTTGAAAAAATTCTGGAATATTCTCCACGGGGTGTAGATTGAACGAAAATTATCACGAGCCTTCACCTTTAATAATTTATCTGGTATATAAAAAAAAAAAAAAAAAAAATTCAAGGTCATCAATTTTTAGTAAAGATTGGCAACAAACTTTGTTAAAAACTCATTTAGGGTGTGTTTTGTGAAGTCACTGATCATTTTATACCTCCGTAACAAAATCTTTTTAAAAGCAATCAACGTACGGAACACCAATTGCGCAAGTGCCACTTGCACTTGACCGGTTTTTTTTATTCTCGAACAATGTTGCAGCAGTGCCGTCATAGCCATTATTACATTTCTACAATAACTACTACCGATGTATATGGTCATGCCGAATATACTTAAATAAATTAATTAATAAGTCTATAGTACAAATAAGTTCTTTGCAAAAATTTGGTATATTTTGAAAATGCGTTCATTTTCTATGACACGTCTAGTTTGCATCACGCCATATGACTTTGGTAAGAATAATTTCATATCGACAAGTTTGCCCCTCAAGGCCAGGTTGTAAAATTTTTCCCTTATTCACCTATTTTTTTTGTGTAGCGCCGAGCCTAAAATCAAATATGTTCTGTAGTTTTGGGTGGAAAACTCAACTTGGAAGGCGAAAAGACGCCGTACCTGTGCTATCCTATTTAAGTCAGTTTATTTTTCTTTGCTTCAGTTCCTTTTCCGGTTTTTCTTCTTCTCTTTTCTTGAATACCAATTTTTTTATTGGAAGACCTCACTGCTAGGAATTTCATTTCGCCTGTTCCACTACAATCGTTCTATCTCTCCGCCTTAGGATCTGAGAGTATATATATATATATATATATATATATATATATATATATATATATATATATATATATATATATATATATATATGTGAATGTACATACATGGGGGCAGTTTAGTACGGAATATCTGTTGAGTATGCGGAAAAACTGTTCCACCATCTTCAGCAAAAGAAGCAAATTAAGGCCAGTACTCGCCCTAATTTATTAAGCAAAATCCTCTTGAGTCTTTATCTTTCTCTTTATCCTCAATTTCCATCACCTACAATGTCGGATCTGGTAAAACTATCGGAAGCAGTTTCGGCTGAGGCGGTTATTTGGATCGTCTGTGGTTGTTCTTGTTGCGGTGGCGCTGTAGCTGTTTGTACGACAGGGGTCCGCCTCCTCAAGACCCTGCCATTATCACTATTGTAATTATTATTATTCGACATAGTGTTCCTACGAGTATCCTAAGAAAGAAAAGTCGACTGAGGCAGAGCCCGGATGCCACAGCCAGGCTACTTACTCCCGGAGGGCGCCTGGTAATCATCTTCTCAGCACGGTAAACAGCTTAAGATTGCGTTTTTGTTACACATAATCTGGACAACACAAGTCAGCACAACATGACTCAGGTACCTCAAGATCGTCAATGCCCGTACTAAGAGAATCCTGGGATTCCCCTAACCCCTGGGGATATCTTAAAATCCTCTTGAGTCTGTTCTACTAGTATTTTCATGGAAAGTGTTCGAAGGATGTAACCCGCTTAATTCCTCCCAGAGCGGTGCATGTTAGAAATACACGTCGCGCTAGTACTTCACATCCGTATGAAGTTCAGCTTGTTACTCCGCGTACAACGCTTTTCAAGCAGTCTTTTATATGGAGAACATCATCCCTTTGGAATAATTTGCCCAGCGCTGTGTTTCCTGCCGAGTACAATTTACAGCGATTCAAGAACAACGTGAATCGCTTTTTCTGCACACATGCCGCTCCTGGAGCGCTTTAGGGATTTTCCTATAGTACGTGTGCTAGACCCATAAAAAAAAACAATTTTTTGTTTTACACTTATTTAAGTGTTATTTTGTCTGGGTATGGGTTGCGTAATTTTTTTCCATTTATTTATTTTTTTGTTTTTATTAGAAAATGACAAATGTTTTTGGGAAACTTCTAGAACGTTCATGTAAATGTAACAAATAAACTACCAAGGGAAGAGTTATTTTATTTCTGATTAGATATTAATTTGATCATAAACACGAGTATTATACTCTAGTAAAGACAGGATGTAATTCATTCACAGCAAAAGAACAGTATCTCGTAAATATTTTTTAACGAACTACTAGATTAGCTACAGTTTGTAAATTGTACATAAATAAATTGTTTTCGTTTCAACTCTAATATTTTTGGTTTTATTGTCTAGTTTATTAAGACACTAATTTTATTTAACAACATTTGTGAGACCTATCGTTTCCTATTTTCACGCTCTCATAATCAAATTACATGTTAAATAAAGCTGCCCAAATAATATATAAAGAACACACTCAGCAACGTTTTACGAGTAAATAACTGAGATCCACTCTCTCTGGCGTAAGAGCAAACCTAATTAATTAGGACTTTGTTTTATTTCTCGCGACGTTCGCCCCAAAAAGATGGCAAAACAATTCGGAAACATACCAAGACATTGCTCTTGCTTGTGCATATGCCTCATTGGTGGTTGTTAATAATGTAATATCCTTCCAGATACTGTAAGAAATATTCACAATCTTTGATATTACTGAAAGCCACGCAACCGATTGGTAGTTATTTGGCATATTTTTTTTCTTTCCTTGTTTAGGTTATCACCTCAACTCGAGCGCTTCAAGCAGGAAGGAAATACGGCTTTTCTGGAGCATAAGATGCACTGCATACATTGTATTCTTACATATTTGAAACTATCGTTAACTGTCGGTATGATACTTGTCACGATACTTAACAAAAGACAATACGCGTTCCAACCCGGTTCATTTGTTTCACGTCAGCTGGTCACGGCCTGCTTGATCAGACAAATGTACACAAAAGCCAAAATATTTTCCGCGATTGCATTCGAAAACATTATTTTCAACTTTTAGCATTTATATTTTCGGTCGTTGTCGACTTACGCGACTGATAAATTACATTTCTGTGGTGTATAAAATTAAATAACATCTCGTAACATGTGTTTTTACTTGTTACACCGGTGTCAATTCCGGTGCTAATAGATAATCTGTTGAGAAATATTTGAGAAAATAGAACGGGCTATTGTGTAGTGTTAAAAATATGTATTATTGGGATTATTATATATATATAATATATATATATATATATATATATATATATATATATATATATATATATTATGTAGAATTGCTGATCCGAGATGACATCCGTTCGTTTGTTGTGCTTCGAATGGAATTCTGCAGACGTTTCGCCAAAATCTCATTCGGCATTGTTAATGCTTTCTGGTTGCAAGTTGGCTTTGAACAGTTTAAAGTCAACCTGCAACCAGAAAGCATTGACAATGCCAAATGAGATTTTGACGAAACGACTGCAGAATTCCACTCGGAATGCAACAAACGAACAGATGTCATCCCGGACTAGCAATTCTACATTTCTCCATCCGTGAATCCTTACCACTTTTTATATATATATATATATATATATATATATATATATATATATATATATATATATGTACATATATATATATATATATATATATATATATATATATATATATATATATATATATATATATATATATATATATGTACATATATATATATATATATATATATATATATATATATATATATATATATATATATATATATATGTACATATATATATATATATATATATATATATATATATATATATACATATATATATATATATATATATATATATATATATATATATATATATATATATATATATATATATATATGTACATATATATATATAAATATATATATATATATATATATATATATATATATATACGAGGCTGGTTTGAAAAAGTCCGTGCAAAGTCCGAGAGATGGCACCACCGGCGCGTATCGAGGTCATGTTTAGTTAGTAGCATCTCTTGAATGAACGCACACCAAGTTTCAGCCATATTGGTCTATTTCTTTGTATTTGGCATTCGTATGAATCAAGGAATTCGAGTGATTTTCAAGAAAATGGACGAAAAAGAATTTCGTGTGGTGATTAAACATTACTTTATGAAAGGCAAAACGCCTCAGTAGACTAAAGAGAAGCTTGATAAACATTATGGTGACTCTGCACCTTCGATTAGAACAGTTTATAAGTGGTTTCAAAATTTTCGGGACTGGTCATATGGGCACAAGTGACGCTGGACGTTCTGGACGGCCTGTGGAGGTTACGACTCCAGAAATCATTGATCAAATCCATGATATGGTGATGGATGACAGAAGAGTTAAGGTGCGTGAGATTGCTAGTGCTGGGGGCATCTCGACTGAACGGGTACATAATATTTTGCATAAACATTTGGACATGAGAAAGCTATCCGCAAGATGGGTGCCGCGATTGCTCACGCTTGACCAAAAACGGAATCGTGTGAAGTGTTGCAAGGATGGTTTGCAGCTGTTCCAGAAGAATCCGGAGGACTTTAAGCGTCGTTTCGTCACTGTGGATGAAACATGGATACATTACTATACTCCTGAGACCAAACAACAATCTAAACAATGGGTTACCAAGGGGGAATCTGCACCAAAAAAAGGCGAAGACCGTTCCTTCGGCCGGAAAGGTTATGGCGACTGTCTTTTGGGATTCGCAAGTGATAATCCTCATCGACTATTTGGAAAAGGGTAAAAC
Source organism: Pachyrhynchus sulphureomaculatus (assembly GCA_019049505.1). Classification (NCBI taxonomy): domain Eukaryota; kingdom Metazoa; phylum Arthropoda; class Insecta; order Coleoptera; family Curculionidae; genus Pachyrhynchus; species Pachyrhynchus sulphureomaculatus. The sequence continues at coordinate 1,917,758 of CM032448.1, forward strand.
TATTACAGGTGAAAAATATTCATCGTTATTGGACCGTTTGAAAACCGAGCTGCAAGAAAAAAAACGCCCGCGATTGGCCCACAAGTCCTTTTCCATCACGACAAACGCACCAGCACACACCTCAGCAGTTGTGGTCGCAAAATTAATGGAAATAGGATTGCAACTCGTTTCACATCTTCCCTATTCACCAGACTTGGCTCCCTCGGACTACTATTTGTTCCCTAATTTGAAGAAATGGCTGGCGGGACAAAGATTTTATTCAAACGAGGAGGTGACTGCAGACACTAATGGATATTTTGCAGATTTGGACAAATCCTATTATTCGGAAGGGATCAACAAACTAGAACATCGTTGAACGAAGTGTATAAGCCTAAAAGGAGACTATGTCGAAAAATAAAAAAGGTTTACCCCAAACACATAAGTAGTTTTTATTTTTGAACTGGGTCAGAGTCGGAGGCAAACCAGCCTCGTATATATATATATATATATATATATATATATATATATATATATATATATATATATATATATATAAAGAGAGAGAGAGAGAGTGCTATGAAAACTGTTTATTAAATTAAAACTAGTGCATCCTCATAGAAAAAAGAATTGCAGAAATATAGTAGATTGGACTCTAAAGAAACTGATTCAGCATCCCTGCCAGGGGTAAAAAAAAAATTAAAAATTAATTACCGACACTGCAGGTAATAATTACACTTGAAGTTTTATGTTTCAACTATGTCATGATTCTAAAACTATATCATAAAGTTTTTTATCCCAAGATGAACTAAAAATTTCGCTCATGTATCCTACAAAGGTATCATAACACCAGGATTAGTCCAAAATAAGTCAGCAAAAATGCACTACCTAAACGAGTAGTGCAAAAAGTATTTATTCAACTACCAGGAGGAATCGTCATTTGTTTTCACTAATTGTATAGATGATCGATTCCCGATATTGATTTTAGATCATGATTCGATCGAAAATCGATCTTTCTTTTTTAAGTTAACAGCATATAGGTATTAAAAATGCAAATGACAACTTTTGCTTTTCTTATATTAGGAAGTATTTTTAAGAAGGTGATCGATCGATGAAAATAACGTCGTTTGAAAAGACAAAACTGTTTAAAAGTAAGAGTCTGCGGTTCCATCGAAAATCAACCTTTATGTTTTTTTGTTTTTTTTTTTATTTCAGAGCATACAAATATTAAATATGCGGTTTTTTCCTTCCTCAGTCGTCTTCTTGAAAGTTGATGACGAAATTTTTTAACGAAGGAATTAGATAAAAACGACGGAATTCCTTAAGTAGCGCAAGACTCGCACATTTCAAATCATTAGCGAAAGCTGTAACCGATGGTCGCTTGTTCGATTCCGGCAATCGGCTGGGTTTTGTGAATGTAATTTTAGGTAGTTAATACAGAAATGTAATAACGCCCGTGGTAGCACTACCGCGTTGTCTTAAAAGTATCGTATGTTTCGACAGCTGGACAAAGTTGACTGATACTATAACATCCCCGTCAATATACCTCATTACAGATAGAGTAAGAAAATGGTAAAAATCCTTCTAGTGGCGGGGACGTGAACTATGGCAAAAAATCTACCCTATAGCCTCAATTTAGCGACTTCTTTTTTGTTTAAATATCTGAAAAAAAAAAACGGTCTCGAGGATCAAAAAAAATGTCTTAGATGATAGGTAGATAACTTTAAAAAACACGCTCTTATTTACACTAACCAGGAGATAAACAAAAAATAAAATTGTGAACGCGCCAATGCTTTAGATCCGTAAAACTTACTTTTGAGAATGTAACATGGAGGCTAGCGTTACCGTACATCGCATAACATAGTGCGGCAACTCTCTACACAGTCAAAGTAAGTAACATAAAGGAAAGATGTTTTATTGTGTCTGCAACGGCATTTTCTAACCTTTTCCTGATATTTCTAATTAACTGGGTTTCTAATTAAAGAACACAGAGAATAGAAATAATAGCGTATACGCGACCATTTGCCAAGTTTTCCCGATTTTTCCAAATCGAAATGTTAAATTTTTGGCTTGCGGCGCAGAAATGTAGCCACCGATCGAAAAATAACCTGCGATGGCACAAATTAAATCTTTTTTTTTTCTTTTTAGATATGCCTCACTAACAAGCGCATTTTGGCTCATTTCTAGCGATTTGTTTTAATTTTATAGTGAAATTATTTTATTAACAACTTGCCTGCGACTGCAGCTTTGCCCGCAATAATATGTATGTACGTTACATACTTTGCTAAACCCTTTGTTTCACAATCTACTATCGAGTCTCAAGGACAAACACCACCAACTATTTCCATAGTGCAGTTACTGATGCCCAGAATTGTCTTCCGCAAATAAACATTTTAGAGAATCTCGAGCGGACGCACTTGATCCATTTAAGACATTCGACTGTGTTTGGAGCTAAGCTAACGCTCTTATGGTATGGCTGAAAGGTTTTGTTTATGGCTGTCCTCAGTCGACGAATTTCTTTCCAACATCTTCACTATCAACGCCGGTGTGCTCTCAGGCTCCGTACTGTCTCTACTCCCTTTCATTTACATTAACAGGTTGACTGCCGATCTATATTTTTGAGTTTGTAGTTGACGCCGGTAAGATTTTTCCAAATATTTTTATTTTATTGTGGTAAATATGAATTAAAATGAGTCTTGGATGTGTTTTTTTTTATGTGCCATTCAAAATATTAGAAAAAAAAATTTCACTCGATCGGAGTAATCGGCATTGCAAGTGAAAATTTTTACTAGATGCCGAACACTCCGATCGGAGTGTCCAATTAAATAAGTAAACAAATAATAAATCGAAACTCATGAACTCAAAACATTTATTTCTAAATCATTTTTGTACATTTTTATGGTAATCCTCAAATCAATTAAGGCAAAAACCTGGTTGTCCAGGGCACATTTTGCATTCATACACTGTTTGCTTTCTTATTTTATTTTTCCTGCATTCTTTGCATTCCTTTCTGCTTACCCGTTTTGTTTCTTTAGTTCCTTTTTTTTCACTAACAATTTTTTCTACTTTGCTAATGCTGTGGACATTTATTTGGCCTGGAGGAATTTGCGGCAAATTAGTAATTGGTCGTCTGGCTAGTAAATTTCTTATGACATCCAATCGAAAGTCATATAATCGTAACTGGTCAGACCGCGAATATTTATTGTACAAAAAATAGGCGGTTTATCATGCTCAATTGCAGCACATGCATGAATAACTTTTTGTACCACCGAAATGGTTTTACGGCTGCAAGGATAATATGCCATCATTTGATCCTGTCTATCTATATCGGACATAAAAATGCATTATATCCAATGATTGCGGAAGGTTTTTCAGATTCTTGATTTCTTTTGTTTTTAAAAATGCCCATTTCGCTTCCAAATTCTGTTGAAATGTATTGAACATTGCGTTTATCGCGGCCATTTTTCCGACATGCACTCCATTGCAAAACATAGATTTATTCTCACCACGTTTTAAGTTTGCACTCATTACCTCTTTCGGATTATCTTTCCTCTCAGCTCTCAGCGTACCAGTGCAGTATGTATTTTGTTGAAGTAATTTCCTAGCTAAATTAACACTATTGTAAAAAATTGTCTAGATAAACAGCATGTCCCACACCCAATTTTTTCCTCCAATAAATGTAAAAACAATCTTTTCAGTATGTCCGCTTCCACCATAAACATCTATCGCACCTTCGTAGACACGAAATTTCAAAATAAGTCTATTAGGCTCTGTCAGCATGTATAACTTCATACCATACTTATGACGCTTATTCTTGATATACTGTTTAAAACTGGAGACGACCCCGATAAAATTGTACCATAGCTTCATCCAAAGACAACTCTCTTCCAGGATAGTAAATTTCTCCCATCTTGTTGTTAAAAAAAATCTGCCACAAATCTAATCTTTCCTAGCCGATCTGCCAGATCCATATCTGGAGATGTAAAATGCAAACACCTCAAGATAAGCAAAAAATCTATTCCTTGACATATATTTTCTAAAAACAGGTAGATTAAATAGCGGATCAGTTTTCCAATAATCGTTAAGAGGCTCAAGGGGGATATTGTGCCAGTGTGAAGTAACAGGGCCAAAAAAAAGAACTTTTTAGTTCGTCAAAGAGTAAGATCTTTAAAATTAGTAATACGTGATTTTGTACTTGTTTCTGGGCCGCAGCAAAACCTCGACTGCGTAAGAGTTCGTTCGTTCTACAATAGTTTGTAAAAAAATCATCATCAATGATCATTTCGAAAAAATCGATAAGTGCACCCTGTCCTGGAATTTGCACCAATAATTCCTGGGTTTTCTGGAACAAAAATTTGTTTTAACGCACCTCTGTCGTTCCATTTTATCTCATCAAGGCTAGGAAGTGTTTGATGTGGCCGAATAGGGTCTATAAAATTCTCTTCTTCGGACTCGGAGCTTGAATTTACATCACTATCGTCTGGGTCTGGTACGTAATGTTCGTCACTACTACCTCCGCTTTCTTCCAATAGCTGCAATAATTCAGTGTCAGTTAGCTTCTTTTTCTTATCATATACCTTTTTTTTTTTCATCACTACAATGTCTTTTTTTAATACCAGAAGGCCCAGGTTGATTGCCCATATTGTACGGGCAGATTACAACCAAACCAAAAGCAAATCCGCGGAACCACTTAAGCACCTGTTTAGAACTTGCGTTTTTTAAGCAACGCCACCACTAGAAACACGTTTCATATACAACGCCGATGGAATGCTAAAACGTTTCGTAAGAACGCATGTCGAACTCCGATCGGAGTAGTACGGCGTTGGCGAAGAGACCCGACGCACTCCGATCGGAAAGTGGTCGGCAGTCAAACCTGTTAACTATCTGCTGGAGAGGAACAGCCGGTGTATGCTAGTAATGTTAGGAATATACTTCGAGCTGATACAATACATTCGTATGAGATTCAGCTTGTTACTCCGTGTACAACTCTTTTCAAGAAATCTCATCCCTTGGGAGTGATTTCTTAAGGACTGTGTTTCCCACTGCGTACAACTTACTATAAAACCATTCAAGACGAACGTGAACGCGTAGAAAATATCGTCAAAGCACTACAGTACAAACAGGGACAACAACTTGGAAACTAAGACTTTTTAGTGTTCCGTACGGAACACTTATAAAGATCACTTCGGTGTTCTTGTCTGTCTGTCACACCCGATTTTCTCCGAAACTATTTGACATAGAAAGGTGAAAATTTGGTAATAATATAGGAATTGATGGCCTCATTCAGGCCATGTAGTTTTGAGAATTAAATTTTGACTTAAGGGGTTAGTTTTGGGGGGTGGGGTGAAGTCGGAAAGTGAAAAAAAAATTTTTTTACTAGATCATCGAGTGTGGCGTCAAATGAAAGCTTGTAAAAAAACAGGAGTATAAAAATTATATATATAATATTATACTTGCGCGCACTTTTCTTTGTATTATTTTTAAAAATTCGCGAAAAAAAATCGCTGTCCCGGGCCTTATCTCGAAAAGTACTTATCAAAAAATTTCGAAAAAAAAAAAATTGTGGAATATTTAATCCTCTTGACGGGGTGTAGATTGAACGAAAATTATCACGAGTGCATTACCTTTAATAATTTATCTGGTGATTTAAAAAAAAAACAAAAAATTTCAATCAGATTTTCAGTAAAGATTGGAAACAAACTTTGTTGAAAACTCATTTGGGGTGTGTTTTTTTGAAGTCACTGATCATTTTATACCACCGTAACATAAAAATTTTGACTTAAGGAGTTCGTATTTTGAGGTTTTTTGGTATGGTGTCCTTTTCATGGTAGATAACTTAAAGAAAACATTGTCCTTGTGTAAAGAGAATAAAGGAGTGGGGTGAGGTATACTTCAAATATATCATGTTAAACGTAATTTTCAAGTTTTTGGAGTCGAGGAATTGAGAAATTGTGTTATTTTTTCAATATTTCCATTACGAGCGTAGACCAGTCTGGTAAAATGGCAGGAAATTTTGTTAAGCGTCATTTTTGTAACGGTTTTGTTCAAAATTTTACACAAATACAACGCGCAGTTGTTTGTTGGTCTTAAGTGATCGGAGTTTAGGTTGCAGGTTTCATAGCAATGAGAGAATAAAAAAATTGGGATCTTACTCGAACAAATGTATTGAGCTCAATGGATATTATATTAAGAAATAAATTTATGTGTTGCAAAAAAATGTTATTTAGTATGTTTTTTCAAAATTTTTCAATCCAGCCTGGGATTAGCAAATGTAGCAAGTAGAAAGTGGTTGAGAAGTGTATTACTTCAAATAAATTATGTCATGTGTCACTTTCAGGGTTCGTGAAGGAAAAAACATTTAGAAAAATATATTATTTTTTCAATATTCTCAATTTTAACAGCAATTGTGTGTATAACAGGGTTAGGGAAGGACCATATCATGTTTTACGCCATTTTCAGGATTCTTAGAGATACTGGGGACAACTACTCTGTGAACCCAAAGATCTACAAGAGGTCAGGGTGAGTAGCCTATGTCTCTTGGCAGAAATGCCCGACTAGGGCTGCGACCCTGACTCGACTCAGTGGGGAGTCACAGAAGAACTTTTAAATCTAGGTGATACCAGGGACTCAAGATACCACCCACTCATTTTACTACTACTACTAGAGTCGAGAAATCTAAAACTAGTAAATATTACTATAAAAATCTTGTCAATCTGTCCAAATTTTAGCAGAGTGTATAAAGGAAAATGCCCGATTTCACCTGTGCTCAATTTGCTGTCGGAATTAATACGAGGGTCGTTTGAAAAGTAAGGCAAATGACACACATATGGCAATCCTATGTCTATATCGAACCATTTAATTTGGAAGAGAGAGCTAATATTGTAGGGATCTCAAGTGAATGCATGTAAGATTTGTGTATGCAAAATTTGTGTGCCCGATGGGTGCCACGTCACGACAATGCACCTGCTCACACGTCACTCGTTGTCATGGCCAAAATGAACTTCGCTTCGAGTTGCTCAGCCATCCACTCTATTCGCCTGATTTGGCCCCTTTAGACTTGTTTTTGTTTCCGATCCTCAAAAAATTTCTTCCGGCCGATTTCACGGAAATGATGAACGCTGTGAATAACTATTTTGCATCTTTTTTACACGCGAAGAAAATAACACCAAGTATGTCTCCATACCATATAATCCGAAATATAGCAAGGGACTCAATAAGGTATTTAATAAGGTAGGCCTCACCTTAGTCTATAAGTCATCAGACAATCTGAAGAATATCTTAGAAAATCCCAAAGATAAGATTCTTAATTGTGAGAAAAGTGGAATTTATGAAATTAGTTGTAATGATTGTGACAAAAAGTATGTTAGGCAAACTAAAAGCTCATTTAAAACACATTTAAAGAACATTTAGCACACTTAAAATACAGTAAAACAGAAAAATGTAGCATTGCCGAACATGCCCTTGAAGCTGATCATATTGTAACATTAGATAATCTAAGATTAATAAAAAAATGTATCTGATAGAAGCTTGTTGAACGCATACGAAAGTATGGAAATCGTAAAATGTAAAAGTAGTTTAAATAAAGACAGAGGGCCTATTCCTAACAGTCCCCTCTACTGGTTACTTGACCGGAACTGATGGCCTTGCCTATGCCATTAGTTCCGCCTGAGTAATTCAAGGGTTAGGCTAAGTATAAATAGGGTAGATTTGTAGTTTAGCTTTAGTCAATCATCGCTCCTGAAGAAGCTAACATGGTTAGCGAAACGCGCGTTGAGTGCAGAAATAAAGTGTTTGGTGTAGTGGTGATATATACTGAGTAGTGTCATTGTACCAAAGGTTCCACATTCCGAATTTAGTATTTTGCATCACTTTATAAAAATGGCATTGAAACATTGCTGGGCGAGCTCAAAATAGAGGTGAATTTTTCAACTTTGTGCGTATTTTGTTCCTTGTTTACCCTACTTTTCAAACGACCCTAGTATTTGACCATTTTCTTATCATGCCGTGCTTGAAATAAGCTTGAAGCTAGGTCTTTACAAGGAGTGTATCGGGTAAATCACTACGCCGATTTTTTTTTAGTGATGTCGCCATCAAACATAAACGTCGCATTAAACGTACAAGAAAATAAAAATAAGAAAAGCGGCCGAGACGACCGATCGTTCTAGCCGTTTTACACAGAAAAGCAGTAAAAGAGTAGATATAATTTTCGAAACAAAGGTTCGGTTTGAAATAAATTCTTATAAATTCCTCATGGCTGTTTAAAAACTGTCGGCTCACAGATTGTTATAGTCTGCGTGAAAGCACGTAGTGCACATTTTAGTGGTTTCGCGGAAAGTGGTTTGTCTTTAACTTTTTCATTTCTTTGGCGCGAAACTTCCGAACAGGCGTCGTCACGACTGTCAGTGAGTTCATTTTTTTTGCAGATATAATATCATGTTCTTGATGATTTCATATCTTACTCACTATAACAACATTGTATAAAACAAAGTCTCCCGCCGCGTCTGTTTACCTGTTTGTGTGTACCCTATTTTGTAAATAAATACTGAACAGATTTTATTCCGGTTCCCACTAAGGCATAAAGTGTTTCACGAGGAAGGTTTAGATGTAAAATTTGTGGATATTTTGTGTAAATTAGCGGAGCTATGACGATAAATGTCGATGAAGTCGGAAAAAAATGAGTCGCAGAGGTATCTTCGAGTACGCTCCGTAAATAGTTAGAAATCATCATCATCATCATCAGCCATACAGTAAATTGTCGGACATAAGCTTCCCCTAACTATGTCCATCTTCTTCGATCTTGGACCCTGTTTATCCAGTTATATTCCACTAGTCATTTGATATCGTCAGACTATCGGGTTTGCGGGCATCTTCTACTTCTTTTCCCACTTCAGTTGATTGCCTTATGGGTCCATGGATTATCAGAGAGTCTTGCAATATGACCCGCCCAACTCCACTGCAACTTGCTTACCCATCAGTTATCTTGGACCTTACTCAAATTTCTTCATTATTCAACCTATCCCTCAACGATATTCCCAACATCCTCCTTTCCATCGCTACTTGTAGACGATCTACAATTTCTTGATTCAAAGTTCACGTTTCCGTTCCGTATGTCAATACTGGCAACACGCATTGATCAAATGTGTTCCCTTTTACTGTATTTGGGACAATGGAAAGGAAAATGTTCCGCAATCTGCCAAACGCCGACCAAGTCGATGAAATTCTCCTAGATAAATTTAATTTTTTTTTGGGATATTACTATTTTTTGTCCAAGATATATGTATGTACGTATGAATCCGTTCTTGTGATTTTTGCGTTTTCAATGTTCAGTAGTGCTTCTTTATCACAGTCGTCATTTGCCATGAACATAGTTTGACGATGTTTATCTTCAGACCAATCTCTCTGGACTTGGTAAGTTCGTTCAGCATTTCTTCCAATTCTTCTTTGTTGCTAGATATAAGCACAATATCATCGGCGAATCGCAAATGATTGAGTTATTCTCCTCGTATATTTATACCCGTACTTGTCCAGAGAAGTTATTTGAAAAGATCCTCTAGCGCCAACGTAAACAATGGTGTCCCCTTGGCGTACCCCTCTTTTCATTTCTATTTTATTGCACCAAAACACCAATATATATATATATATATATATATATATATATATATATATATATATATATATATATATATATATATTTATATGGTAATGATTTTTTCTCTTCTTTCTCTCTGTTACTTTTGATTGACAACTGCCCAGCGCACCCTGAAATTGATCTACAGCAAATAAAATTGGTTTCTATGCCTCCAAACACAAGTGCAAAGCTCCAGCCTATGGATCAAGGTGTGATACATTCTTTAAAATGTCATTATAGGAAGATCTTACTTATGAAAATGTTAGAAACGATCGATAAAGGTAACACAACTCTCTTAGACACCATGAAAGAGTCAGTAGAGAAACCATTGCAAACTGTTTTAAGTATGGCGGATTTTTAAGGAAGGAATGTAGATATGACTCAGATGATGAGCTACCGTTGACTCAGTGGACTGAAAAACATCGAGAAGATCCTACTGATTTTGTAGAATTAGTTTACGATGCTGACATTCAACAAAGTACAGTGGAAATTGAGATTAAATAGATGTTTAATCACTTTAATTTTGAAGAATATGTATGTTCTGATATTGAATTAATGACGAGAGAAATATTAACTGATAATCAAGTTGTGACATCAGTGACTTCCGGAAAGATTTTAAGCGATAATGACGACGAAGACGAGCTCGGAGAAGGAGATAATATTTATGTGCCATCCATTTCAGAAATGACTAAGAAAATGACTGAAACTCTCAATTTTTTGGAATCTCGTGCAGTTCCTGAACATATATGGAGTAGTTTTTGTGATCTTCACAATTACATAAACACCATTTCATTTTCAAGTAAAATTGTACAAACGAAAATTACTGATTTTATTGTATAAACTACGTATTTTAATGTTTTCGTTTATACTCGTATGTTATATGTACCAACATACATAGTAATAACTTCAGTGTGACTTGTCTTATATTCCTTTGAACGTTCTCTTTTAATTTAATAATTATTATTATTCATTTTTCTAAGCATTAGCGCCCAATTTAAATAAAAAAGTAATGAAAAATGATTTGTTTACTATTTGTAACGAACTTCGGATATAACGAACAATTTTTAGTGATTTCACCGTATATGGAACAGATTTTTTACAGAAATAATCGTTTTGTTTGAATTATTTGCCATCTATTATCAATTTAAATAGACTTAAAACTCCTAATTGTACGTTAATAGAATGATTTTCTTGAATACACAGATTTTATTGTTGTAAATTGCCTACAATTTAGGAAGATTCCGCACTTAGGATCAGTGGCGCTCGTAAATATCTTTTATACATATATTTAAAAAAAAATGTTGATACAAGATACATATTATATCTGTCCAAATTGGAAATAATAAATAAACTATTTTCAAATTCCTCGAGTTCGTGAACCCTGAAAAGGAGATATAACACCTTATATTAAAGACAACCACTTTAATCCCGTATATATTTAGCGATAGATAAGAATACTTAAAGTATGTTAGTTATCTAATCAAAAACCAGAAAAAAAAACACAATTTTAGCGAAATTTTACAAAATTTAACAACTTCCTTTATCCCCTTTTTCTGAGTAGATATCACTGATGAATTATAAGTTTCTTCATTACGTCTACTTTTTTAGTGTTCCGTACAGAACACCTATAAGATCACTTCGGTGTCTGTCTGTCTGCCTGTCCGTCTGTCACACCTGATTTTCTCCGAAACTATTTGTCATAGAAAGTTGAAATTTGGTAATAATAGAGGAATCGATGGCCTCATCAGAGCCATGTAGTTTTGAAAGTTAAATTTTGACTTAAGGGGTTAGTTTTGGGGAGTGAAATCGGAAGTGACAAAAAAATTTTTTTACTAGGTTATCGAGTGTGGTGTCAAATGAAAGCTTGTGAAAACACGAGTAAAAAATATGTATATAATGTAATACTTGCGCGCACTTTTCTTTGTATTATTTTTAAAAAATCGCGAAAAATCGCTGTCCACCCGCCTTATCTCGAAAAGTACTTATCAAAAAATTTTGAAAAAAATTCTGGAATATTCTCCACGGGGTGTAGATTGAACGAAAATTATCACGAGTGCATTACCTGTAATAATTTATCTGGTATATAAAAAAAAAATAGAAATTTCAAGGTCATCAATTTTCAGTAAAGATTGGAAATAAACTTTGTTGAAAACTCATTTGGGGTGTGTTTTGTGAAGTCACTAATCATTTTATACTTCCGTTACAACATTTTTTATTTTAAAAGCAATCAACGTACAGAACACTAATTGCGGAAGTTCAAGTTGTACTTGACCGGTTATTTTTTATATGATGTGTCATATAAGTAGGCATACTGCCCGTTTTATCCCCATTAGGCTCCTTCCGATGTAGACGTCCAGCATTCCTTCCTCCTTTTCGGAGGTCTGTCCCTAGTTCTTCTACCGCAGGGTTTGTTGAGTTTGGCCCCCCATTGTTTTCTTCTAGTTCTGGTCCATTTAGATACTCCTTGGATCTTATTTAGTTCTTGTAGATCTTTGTTGTGTAATCTATCTTGGATAGTTTTTCCATGTATGGTATGTCTCTAATCACCTTCATTTCTGTTGTCCTCATCATTTGTGCTGTTTTACATGTGTCAGCTCTTGTTTATACAGCATATGTTCTTATTTTACTTTCCACTGTGAAGTTTTTTTTTTTCAGTCTATGTATATCCGTCAAACACCTTACTATTAGTGATACCTTCATAAACTGTTGTTTTGCTTCCCTGTTTAAGTCTCCGTAGCTTGTTATCGTTGTTTCCAGGTATTTAAAATTATTAACCTATTCAATAATACTTCCTTGGATCTCCAGCTTGTATCTTAATAATTCTTTTGACGTTACCATACATTTTGTCTTGGTTGCGTTGATAATTATGTTTAATTTTCTTGCTTCCAAATTGAAGGCATGACGGTTGTCTTTAGAACCGGAAATGAGAGTGTGTGTTGCCCATTTTGTATCCTCTAGTTTTTGGAAGATTCTCCACTATTCTGTCCATGACGAGGTTGAAGATAAACGGACTGAATGAATGGCCTTTTCTTATTCCGGCGTTTATTTTTAGTTATTTGCTCAGTAGATGTTCCACTTTTATATTTGTTCTGCATTTTGTGTTAATGTCATGTATGATTTTTATTAGCTTCTGGTTTGTTTGCTTTTCCTGTAATAATTTTATAATCTCTGTTAATTGCACTCTATCGAAGGCTTGAGTCATATCGACAAAATACATATACGCAGGTTTGTTAAATCCTTTAGCTTTTTCCGTTATCTGCCTCACTATAAATATGGCATCTATAATCGATCGATTTTTGCAGAATCCCTGTTAATCCTCTCTTATTTGAATATCCTTGCTTACTTCTTCCAGTATGATTTTTGTTGATACTTTTAAGATAGTATTTGGGAGCGTTATTCTGCGATAGTTTTCAGGTGACGTCTTTTGCCCTTCTTCATTACAAGTGTAACAAATTGGAGATCGATATCCCATTTCTTTCGAAATTTATCGCGCCAAACTCATGCAAATGAGAGACTATTTTCCTTTTCGAGATCTCGGAACCCTGCAATGTAAAGAAATACAAAAATCTCCTCTTAGTAAAGGAAATAACACGAAAATAATCCTTGAAGATTTTTCCCATCCACAGTAAAAAATTGGAGACAGTTCTTCTCGTAACCTAGAGACTATAAAACGTGAAGACGTGCAAAAATCTCGGAGTGTGATACAATACGTCCCTTAGCAAGTGAAATTCCTTGAAAAGTGATTTTTTCAATTGAACGACGAAATCTTTTAAGTGACCAATTTAACATAAACGCTCAATACCAGAAGATTAATCAACCCAAATGAATTATTTCCCCCTTTCGAGTGACGCGTATGCAAATGCACTTTATCAACCTAACAACCTCTATAAATACGAAATTTTATGAATAGTTAAAAAGCCTAAATTGGTTAAATTGACCCTCAATTGTCGTGAGATCTACGGATTCTGTCGCTCTGCTGCTCTATTGGCTCTAATTCGCCGTGATTACGACTAAACGACCGAGCAGGCCTGGAAACAAACGAATAAAACCGCAGACAACCGGATAAAAACAAATGAACGGAGACGAACGGAGCAAAAAGGGCGGACGAATTGAGTGAGCTGTGGAATCATCCTCTTTTGTTTTTCGATTTTTTTTTTTAATATTCATTTGTTTATGTTCACTTGATGACGATTGGTGGTACGATTAATGGTGTTAATTTGTGACACTTACGGGTCAGTATACTTATTTATCTAAAGATGGCCCATATACAGTCTGCGAAGTAAGAACGTTTCGACGATAATTCATTTTTGGTTGATGTGATTCTAGCGATTTAACAAAAATTGGTAGAGGGAGCCTGTGTCTACGAAGCATTTCAGTAAAAGTATCAGTCGATTCCGAACAATTTAAAATAAGTCGCTTGTTCGCGCGTCGGTTTGAGGCAGCCTTTCTTTGTTCTCATCCAAAGGGGCGTAAAATGACACATTCCGCGGCCGCTAAATATGTTAAAAAGTCGGTGCCGTTTGTGAAGAAGTGGGTGAATCATCTTAACGAGACGAAGAATGAAGACACGAATTGTTTTCACCATACCTGAAATTGATGCTACGTCAAGAAGTGGCAAAATTAAGAAAATCCAGTTTGAATGTAGGGAACATAATAGTACCGGGAGTGAAATAGAGCTTCGATGAAAACGTGACGAATGAGAATGGCGAATTTTTGATAAACTTCTCCGCATAAAATGAGTTCCGAATAAATAATACCTTCTTTAAACATAAAGAACAAGATAAATATACATTTCAAAATACGAGAGGAGATAGATCAATCATAGATTACATTCTAACAAATAGAGAAATACATTATATACAAATATTAGACATAAGAAGTTTACGTTCTGCAGATGTAGTCTTATGTTGGGAAAAAATCACAATGACAATAAAGAAACATCAAGAAACAAGCCTAACAATTTACGAAACAAAGACAAAGGTGGAAAGCCTACAAGACGAATCAATAAAAAATCTCTCCCAGACAAGATTGGAGAACCAGATAAACAAAAACCCAATGGTAGAGGAAAAAGACAAAGAAGGTAGTTGGAAAAAGATCAAGGATAACATTATAAACGCAACGAGGGAAGCACTCGGAGAACGAAAAATAAACAGAACATCAAGAAGAGCGAATAATTCACCTTGGTTCTGCGAGGAAGTGAAATTAAAATGCCAAGAAAAAACAAAAGCCTATCTTAAATATAGATCAAGAAAAACCAGAGAAATATATAAAGAATATAAGAAAGTCCGCTATAAAACAAACGCACTAGTGAGAAAAAAGAAAATGGAACACTGGGAAAGATTCTCTAAAGAAATGAAACATAATTTTTATGGTATGCAAAAGGAGATTTGGAGAATGATACGTGGACAGCGAAAAGAAATGAAAGGATTAATAGAAGTAAGATACATCGAAAAAGACACATGGATAAATTATATAAAGTAATTGTATAATAAAACAAAAAATTTGGCATCCGAAACACCAGAAATAATAATCAACGAAACATCAGAAATAGATGAAAAACAAGTGGAAGAAGCAAAAAATTAAAAGACCGAAAATCAGCAGGAAAGGACGAAATAATGGTATGGTACAGGGTTCACGAATACCAGAAGAATGGAGAACAAGTATAATGATACCACTTTTTAAAAAAGGAAAAAAAAACCGATCCGAATAATTATCGAGGAATTAACCTCTTGTCTAAAACTTTAAAACTGACGACAAAAATTGTTACCGATAAAATAACTCTCCACTTATACAGCTTTCCAAAGAACAACCAGGATTCAGGAGCGGAAGATCCTGTAACGACGCAGTATTTACAATCAGAAAAATTACTGGAAAATCAATTGAGTGTAACAGACCAGCGTTCTTATGCTTTATAGATTTGGTAAAAGCATTTGATAGAGTACAGCTGGAAGACGCACTTTATGACAAGAATGTTCCATTGGATGTAACAAAACTAATTGAGAACAATTACAAAAGAAATAAAATAGAAGCGACAGTACATTCGGAGTTAACTGAACCCATAGAGGTAACAACTGGTATTAGACAACTCACTGTGTCCCCTACTGTTTAAGATTATATTAGATGAAATAATTAAACAAATAAAAACAAAAAAAGGCTATAAAATGGGCAAAAAAAGGATACAAATATTGTTTTACGCCGACGATACTGTCCTAGTCGCTGAGAATGAAGATGACTTGCAAAGAAATTTAATATGAAAATATCGGCTGAAAAAACTATCTCCAAAGAACCAATTAGGTGCAAGGTGAAAATCGATAAATCAAATTATAGAGCAGGTGATGACAATTAAATATTTAGGAATTAAATTATCATATAACAACAACATAGAAAAAGAAATAAAAGAACAAACAGAATAGCAGGATGCTTGAATAACACTATTTGGAAAAATAAATACTTGAGAACAGAAGTAAAATCTCGTATATATAAATCTGTAGTTCGACCAGTTATGATCTACACGGCAGAGACAAGACCAGAAACACGTAAAACAAATGAAATGAAAACATTAAGAAGAATTGCAGGAAGAACACTTTGAGATAGAGAAACAAATGAGAACACAATGCACATATGTGAAGTAGAGGACATTAACATGTGGATAAGAAACAGGAAACAAGAATGGAACCATCACATAAATAGAATGTCAGAACGACGATTAGCGAAAATAGCTCAAGATACATCACCAGTGGGTCGAAGGAGTACAGGACGCCCACGAAAAAGATGGAACGACGACCTGTAGCGACGATACATTAAAGAAAAACAGGCAGGAATGCCTAATATAAAGAAGAAGCAGAAGAGTTTGAATGTATCCCATGAGACCATTCGACATTATCTTCGAGCTCATGATGCCAAAATTCGAAGCACGTTAAAGTAACCTTTACTGGGCGAAAATCACGTCACGAAGTGGCTCGCTTGGGCTCACGATAAGAGACTAGAGTGGCCCTCACAATCGCCAGGCGCCAACCCTAATGAAAACGTTTGATTCTTTGTAAAGAGAAAGCTCAACGGAAAGACTCTGAAGACTTTGACTCCGTTGTCTCGCAAGATTCCCAAAAAATTGAGATCATTGCCCGAGCATGCAGAAAATCCCGTCGACAGCCTGTCTCGAAGATGCCAGGCGAATATTGATGCAGGAGGCGATTATTGATGCAGAAGGCCATTGGAGAACTTACTAAGGAAATTTCGCCGTTGTTAGCACACCAAAGAATATCATCATCATCATCATCATCATCAGCTTATACTGTCCACTGCTGGACGAAAGCCTATCTCAAATCTTGCCACTTTTTTCTATTCTAGGCCGCTTGTACCCAATTTTCAGCCACTCTTCCTGATCTGAATCTGATTTGGGATATTCTTTTCCTGATAATCTGATTTAGTATGTGATCTCTCACGCCTAACCTTAACCTCTCCATCTCTCGTTGCATGACACAAATTTTATTGATGTTTTTCTTCGTCATTGTAAGAGTATCGGCTCCGTACGTAAGAACGAGAAGTATGCATCTGTCAAATATTTTTCTTTTTAAACACATAGGAAGGTTAGATTTGATTACAAAGGCTAGTTTGCCATATACAGCCCAGGAAAGACCTATTCGCCGCTGAATTTCATGTGTTTGATTATCTCGTCCTATGCTGATTTCATGTCCCAGGTATTTATATTGGTGCACTTGCTCGATCTCTACGTTATTTAGCTTTATAGTGTCGCTTAATACAAGATTTGTCATAAACTGGGTCTCGGATAGATTAATTTTTAGACCAACCTTTCCTGAAGCTTCCTGAAGCATGTGTAACATAGTTTGTGCGTCTTGTATTTTGTCGACAGTGTCGTCGACGAAACAGAGGTGATTTAACTTTTCACGGTCAGTGTTAAGTCCCATTCTTTCCCAAAGAATATACTGATGGTAAATTTCTCGAAACACATTTTTTCTCATTCTTACTTGACAGACTCTACAACGCCATACTGGCACGTAGCGAATACTTTTACAGTTTTGCTAGATTCGTCTGTCAGCAATTCTTATATTTATCGACATCGAGAGAAAACATGTTTTTATTCCCCTGATGTGAACTTTACTTTTACAAAAAAATGTTAATTATAAATTAATTTTCTTTTAAAAACCGCAAAATTATAAATTATCTGCCATGTTTTTCTTAAAAACACGTGTAATTCATTAACAACTTAAGTGTTAATAAAAACTTAACCATTATTTCATATATATATAATCATTTTTATTAAAAGCCGATGGACCATAAAAACGATATTTAAATAAAAGTAATGATTTTCCGGAAAATTGTGCATTAATCATTTTTCAAGTGTTTCTGATACTTGGAAATTTCATAAACGTAAAATGCATTGTATACTGGTAAGACCAAGACTTTTCATCGTAAAGACAACCTTATATGGGTTACCAAAACGGGCTTACGACTCCGCCCGCTTGGCTACACCATTTCTTAAGTAATGAGGGACAAAAAAAAGTGACAGAAGTTCTATTATCTATTACTAGATATTTTAGAAGATGCTGGATTGATAGCCTTTCACAGAACTTTTGATATTATTGAAAACAGTGCAAATGATCGGTAGTTGTTTGGCAAGGTCTTCTTGCCTTTTTTGGCTATCCGCTGAACTCTAGCTCAATTCTAGCAGGAAGAAAATATTCCCTTTCTGTAGGATAGGTTTAAATCCATAGAAAACTGGTGTTAGTTCGCTTGGGCATTTTGTTGAGCACTATGACAGGTATTTCATCAGCACCAGGAACTTTTTTGGTGTCTAATTTCATTAAAATGCGTTATATATATATATATATATATATATATATATATATATATATATATGTATATATATATATATATATATATATATATATATATATATATATACGAGGCTGGTCTGAAAAGTCCGTGCAAAGTGCGAGAGATGGCACCACCGGCGCGTATCGAGGTCACGTTTAGTTAGTAGCATCTCTTGAATGAACGCACATCAAGTTTCAGCCATATTGGTCTATTTCTTTGTGTTTGGCATTCGTGTGAATCAAGGAAGTCGAGTGATTTTCAAGAAATGGACGAAAAAGAATTTCGTGTGGTGATTAAACATTACTTTATGAAAGGCAAAACGCCTCAGGAGACTAAAGAGAAGCTTGATAAACATTATGGTGACTCTGCACCTTCGATTAGAACAGTTTATAAGTGGCTTCAAAATTTTCGGACTGGCCATATGGGCACAAGTGACGCTGAACGTTCTGGACGGCCTGTGGAGGTTACGACTCCAGAAATCATTGATCAAATCCATGATATGGTGATGGATGACAGAAGAGTTAAGGTGCGTAAGATTGCTAGTGCTGTGGGCATCTCGACTGAATGGGTACATAATATTTTGCATAAACATTTGGACATGAGAAAGCTATCCGCAAGATGGGTGCCGCGATTGCTCACGCTTGACCAAAAAACGGAATCGTGTGAAGTGTTGCAAGGATGGTTTGCAGCTGTTCCAGAAGAGTCCGGAGGACTTTAAGCGTCGTTTCGTCACTGTGGATGAAACATGGATACATTACTATACTCCTGAGACCAAACAACAATCTAAACAATGGGTTACCAAGGGGGAATCTGCACCAAAAAAGGCGAAGACCGTTCCTTCGGCCGGAAAGGTTATGGCGACTGTCTTTTGGGATTCGCAAGGGATAATCCTCATCGACTATCTGGAAAAGGGTAAAACTATTACAGGTGAATATTATTCATCGTTATTGGACCGTTTGAAAACCGAGCTGCAAGAAAAACGCCCGCGATTGGCCCACAAGAAAGTCCTTTTCCATCACGACAATGCACCAGCACACACCTCAGCAGTTGTGGTCGCAAAATTAATGGAAATAGGATTCCAACTCGTTTCACATCCCCCTATTCTCCAGACTTGGCTCCCTCGGACTACTATTTATTCCCCAATTTGAAGAAATGGCTGGCGGGACAAAGATTTTATTCAAACGAGGAGGTGATTGCAGACACTAATGGATATTTTGCAGACTTGGACAAATCCTATTATTCGGAAGGGATCAACAAACTAGAACATCGTTGGACGAAGTGTATAAGCCTAAAAGGAGACTATGTCGAAAAATAAAAAAGGTTTACCCGAAACACATAAGTAGTTTTAATTTTTGCACGGACTTTTCAAACCAGCCTCGTATATATATGTTACAATAGATGTTTTCACAGATGGTAAAATGTAATACATTAAAATTCTGGGTTTCAATTCGTTCGTCTAACAAAAAATTAGCACGACGTTTCGCCAAAATCTCATTTGGCATTTTCAGGTGCTCTTGCTACCGCTGCTACTCGATACAGTGATCTTGCTGCTGCCACTCGAAGCTAACTGAGAAACCGAAGTGCGGTCGTCGTCGTTTATAAGGCGGCGTCTACGCAAATGTAGGTGTTGGGATCGGGAGTGTTCGTCCGGGCATCGGTGTTTGTCGGCTGGGTGCCCGTATCAGTGGTAATTACGAGTTCCGGCGCTATACAGACTGTTGCATTCTCGATCTTTTGGGTATTTCTTGGTTTGGCTGGTAGACTCTTCTATGTAGTGAAGATATTAAGTGCATCATCTCTATTATTTAGCTGTCCATTCTTTTCGATTTCCAAGGCTTCTCTAACCATTTGTGTTCTATAATGTGAAATAGTGGCTATTTGTTTAGATCCTTCAAAATTGATGTTGTGACCAGTATCTTGATGGTGCTGAAAAAGAGTTGAAGTTGTTTGTTCCGGGCTGTTTGTTTGCCCTATGTACAGTTTGTGGCTGTCTCCGCGTGGGATACTGTAAACTTCATGGTTTTCCAGTTTTTCTCTTGTTCTTGAGGTTCTCCATATACATACATACATATATATATATATATATATATATATATATATATATATATATATATATATATATATATATATAGTGATAAGTATAAAGTGTGTCAAATATAGGATTTTTCTTTATTATTATATTTAGAAGAAAAGTTAGTTTGTACGTGTATTCTTCATGACTTGAAATTCAAAAAATGGTTTTCCAGTGCCAATTGTCGTTTGGCGGAACACTTGAATTTATGTTACTGTTAAAATAACGAAAACATTCGTTAGGAAGAGGTGGTTCGAATATTAAGCAAAATTTTAGATTGACTGGACAAATAGCGTGCGGTTTGAGGTTTTTATTTTTTTAAAGACACTCTAACGTCACAGTTTTGAGAAAATTCAAATTTCCCGCTAAACGACAAGTGACAATCGGCACTGCAAAATCGTTTCTTAGGTTTCAAGTGATGCAGAAACCACTCATAAATTAACTTTTTTCTAAATTTAGTAATAAAGAAAAATCCCATATGTCGTACCTTTTCTACCTATCCCTGAATATATATATATATATATATATATATATATATATATATATATATAGAGAGAGAGAGAGAGAGAGAGAGAGAGAGAGAGAGAGAGGGAGATTTGTTAAATGATAAAACTATTTTAGTTTATGACATACCGTAAGTTCCAGTATGCCAAAAATCTTCAAATAATATTAAAATTAAATCTAATATACTTACTTATTTAACTAAACGCTTAACTAAAACGCTTATTCTAAACTTGAAAAACGTGCTCTCACGGCAATTTTATAACCAGAAACACACGAAACTTAAATATCAAAAGCTCAGAAGTATTAAAGTGAATTTTATGATTCCATAAGACTGGTAGTTTTCTCGAAAGGGAACAGACTACCGCCGAATGCATATAAAAAAGATAAATTTTGTAGAAACCAGACATCCTGTATGTTTTATATTTGGAATTTCGGTATTATTATTACGTAGTGCACTTGTGTTCTTTGAGTTGAAGTTAATGGACGATAAAAGGTCATTTTTCTTTACTACCGTTTGAAATAAGCGGTTTTAGAAGGATGAGGTTTCGATCTTTTTAAATACATTACATATGATCAAATGAACAACAATTAACCATCATAGATTGGATACGGAATACTAATATTTCGTACCCAAACTGAAACGCGGAACATTTATAGAATCGCTTCGATTCTATCTGTCTGTCTGCCACAGCGGATTTTCTGCCAAACTATTTGACAAAGAAACTTAAAATTTGATGGCCCAATTGGAGCCATGTAGTTTTAAAGGATAACTTTTGACTTAAAGGGTTAGTTTTGGAGAGTGAAATCGGAAGTGAAAAAAAATTTTTTGAGGCCATCGAGTTTTGTGTCTATAAAAAGCATGACTTTCTGATGCAGCGTCTTCATGAGATTGGTATAGATGATAAGGATTTACGAATAATAAGGCATCTATACTGCAATCAATCTGCCGAGTTCAAAATTAATAAGGACATTTCAACAAAACCTTTCAGTGACTTAAAGGGTGTTAGGCGGGAGTGCGTACTGTCGCCAGTATTATTTAATATCTACGTAGAGAAAATATTTCAACTTGCTCTAGAAGATGAATGCAGAGGGATAAAAGTTAATGGAAAGCCTATAAATAATATTCGTTATGCAGACGATACCGCAATAGTTGCCAATAACCTGGAAGACGTGTGAATTCTAATCAACAAGCTGATCATTCAGCTCATTGGCGAGGAGTATGGTTTACGTATAAATATTGGGAAAACTAAAATGATGGTGATTAGTAGACACCCTCAAGAGGATGCATCTCTCTTTATAAAGGATTACGAGATTCAGAGGGTTATTAAATTCAAATATCTTGACTCTGTCAGGGAACGATGTGATTGTGTTAAACTACGGATTGGCATGGCAAAGGATACCTTTCTAAAATTGAAAAATATGCCTTTTATCGGTTATTTTCACGTTAACGAAAATGATATGATTTTTTTTTTTAATGAAGGTCTCGCGCTTTTCTAGCAGATGTGATACAAATTGTTCAATTTTTTTTTCAAAATGACCGAAAAACGCATTTGTTGTTATTTGATAAATAAACAAATGTAAAAAAACACAAAAACAGTTAAAATGACTCAAATTTTTTTTTTAATGGCATCGGAAAGCTGGCGTCGAGACCTAAATTTTGAACAAAAAAGATCAAATGGCATAAAATGGCGGGCTATTCAAATTTTAAATTACAAATTCAATGGGGCCCATTGGGTCCATTATTGTTGTACCAAAATTTCAGGGTATTTTTGCTATAACAAAAGGCATATTTTCTGAAAGTTTCGAGCTGATCGGTTCACTTAAGTCCTGTACAGGGTGTGAGTCAACGACAGAGTAAAGTTCATTATCTCATTTGTTTCGGGAATGACGAAAAAAATGTTAACTACAATAGTTTTAGGGAATATTAAGGTGCACAATACCTAAATCTAGTAGTTTTTTTTTAAAAAAACTAGTTTTCAGTTTGTAAAAATTTGCCAGTAGCGCCATTGTTTCTGAAGGTGGAATACTCATAATTGGTACGAGATGAAAAAAAAGATATATATAAAGAAATTTGAGTTAGATGCTACAGGGTCTTCGAAATAAATTTATGCATTTAGACTATTTTAAATTGAAAAATCTCAAATTTTTTAAACGGCCCATCCTGTAAATTATTATTTTTCTGATACATTTTACAAAACCTTCCAACTTTTATTAAGTATGTCATATACCTATTTCTAATAGTTTTAGATTTATTTTGAATTTTTCAATTTTACCCTTGTTTTTAAGACACTTACACTATAACATAATTGCCAAGACAAAACAAAAATGTAGGCATTATCAAATTTTGACAGGTCTATTAAGCAAGTAAAAATAGTTTAATTTGTTGTAGTAAGAGACATATAAAGGTAATAGTTATGGATTTTCCTAAAAATGAATTAATTGATATGGTTTATATACTGGACGAGGCGGGAAAAAATTGTCTTTTGGCAGTAAGCCTTTACGGAGCGAGGTACTCTAATAGACGTATACCATCTAGAAAATCTTTTCAGTGTTTATTGTAATGGTTTGATGGTAGTGGTAGCGTTGAGTGTATGAAACAGAAAGTAGTAAACCAGAATACTACCAAAGAGGAAAAATAAATGGAGATTTTACTTCATGTTGAGAGAGATAATCCCCAGGTCAGCAGCCGTCAACTAGCTGACTTATCTGACACATCTCGATCTACGACTAATCGCACCACGAGAAAATACAAGTATCATCCCTTTCATCTGGAACTACAGCAAGAACTTCAAGACCGTGATTTTGAACTACGAGTAAACTTTTGTACCACCATGAATGGCGTAACAGAGGCCGATCCAAATTTTTTATTCCAAATAATGTTTTCTGATGAAGCTACTTTTCGTAGTAATGGAGCAGTTAACAGCCATGTATGGTGCGGATTATTAAATTTTCGAATTATTGGCCCATATTTTTTCCGCGAATCGCTTAACGGGCCTAGATATCTAAATTTTTTGCAAAACGAATTGCGCTAGTTTCTTGAAGGAGTTGATAACTTTGAAAGGGAACAAATGTGGATTCAACGAGACGAAGCTCCTGCTCATTACCACCGGGGAGTTCGGAAATTTTTAAACGATCGTTACCCACAAAAATGGATCGGCAGGGATGGATTCATTCAGTGCTCCTCTCGATTATGTGCCTTAACACCTTTAGACTTCTTTTTGTGGGGCTACATTAAAGATCGTGTTTATGTGAATCCCCCTACAACACCAATAGATATGGAAAATAGGAGACGGGATACGTGCAAGATAATAACGCCCTGTATGCGAAGGAAAGTGAAGGAAAATATAGTAAAACGACTAAACATGTGTATTCAAGTAGATGGGCACATTTTTGAACATTTATTACGTCATAATAATTAATCATTAGTTAAGTTAAACTATATTAAAATTATTATTAACTATTCGTTTATGTTTTCACAATAGCATAAGTGTATTAAAAACAAGGATAAAAATTGAAAAATTCAAAATAAATCGAAAACTATTAGAAATAGGTATATGACATACTTAATAAAAGTTGGAGGCTTTTGTAAAATTTATCAGAAAAAATAATAATATACAGAGTGTGCCGTTTAAAAAAATTTAAGATTTTTCAATTCTAAAATAGTCGAAATGCATAAATTTATTTTGAACACCCTGTAGCATCTAACTCAAATTTCTTTACATATATCTTTTTTTTCATCTCTATAGAACGCTGGTACCAATTATGAGTATTCCACCTTCTGAAACAATGGCAATTTTTTACAAAACTGAAAAATAGTATTTAAAAAAAAAAAAAATTGAAATATTAGAAAAACTACTAGGTTTAGGTATATAACATTATTAATAAAAAAGTTATAAAATTTTACGCAGAATTTAAAAATAAATTAGAAAATAGGATGTTCCATTTAAAAAAAAAAAAAAACATGTTTTATCGGCCACACGTTTTTAAAGTACCCTGTATACTCAAAAATAATTTTAAACTGTGCACCTTAACATTCCCTAAAACTATTATATGTAACATTTTTTCGTCATTCCCGAAACAAATGAGATAATGAACTTTAGTCTATCGTTGCCTCACCCTTTCTAGCTTGTTTTTTCAATTTTGTAAGTTATGTACGCACTTCCGCGACTTAAAAACCTACGACGGTTTGTTGGCAATTTAATTACGAAGAGTTTGGTTTTTTTTTGTCTCGATAGGACTTATATAACCGGAGTTATTCACATTTTAAACTCAAAAAAACGCGTTTTGAAAATTCAAGTTGTTATAAAGAAAAGAGCACACGTTTTTTGAGGTCCAAAACTCAGGACAATCTCTTGGTGATACCCCAGAGAGGATAAAATCATAATCTCATCATTATTTTGACCTTTTTTTACCGCACTGTATCTATTGTTATTAAAATTGTGCATGTTTAGATGAAATTTTAGCAATAAATTTCCTTTCGAATTATTAATGGACAATAAAAGTTATCGTAATTCCAAAAACCAATTCATCATAACATCACATCTTATATTTAAATTAAAAAAATGTTTCCAGCAATAAATGCTGGGAGCAATTAAGTTCCTTTCTAGGTTTTTAGCTATTATATACGAATTTTGCGAATTTACGTCAATTGGCTTTTATTACAAAAAAAAAATTAATGAAAGTCAATGTTTTTTTGACAAAAAAAAATGATGGATTCGAGTTAATATTTTTAAAAGTTAATAAAAGTGACATTTCCGGGAATTGTTATTTATGTTTATGTTTTAATAATATTAATTTCTATGGGAGTTTTCGGAAAACCCTCCTACTTTAATTTCTTAATTTTAGATATTACACGTAAGCTGAAAAGTTTTTGGTCTTGCTATTTAAGACTCTTTTCTTTTGCAAAATTCGACTTTATTCTCCAATATATTGGGTCTGGGAAAAAGTTCGTGACGTTTTTCCCGATAGATGGCGTCAATTACAAATAACTCAAGAAACACAGATCGCAGCGACATCACTAAACGAAAGGTGACACTTCGAGCGTTACTTTGAGTGTATAAACATCGAAATTGGTGCAGTGGTTGAAAAGTTGTTTGCGTTTGAAAATGGAGAAAAGTAACGAAAAATTACGCTGTATTTTGTAATATTATTACGACAAAGGGAAGAACGCTGCGCAGGCTTGTGAAAAAATTTGTGCTGTGTACGGTGAAGGTACTTTATCGAAATATGCTGCGCGGAAATGGTTCGCTTTCGTTCTGGTAATTTTGATGTGAAAGATGAGTCACGCTCTGCATATCAGCTGTGTCGTCGATATTGGTATGGCGCTAGGCATTAACCACAAAACGGTTTTGAACCATTTACACCAGAGGTGTCAAACTCAATTTTGCAGAGGGCCATATATTAAATTTAGAATGTGTAGGCGGGCCAGATTCAAATAAAAAAAATGTGCTGAATTATTATAACATTTCATTTATTTAATTATATAGTATATAATATTCTTCTTTCTGTGTGACACATTGCGATCGCGGGCCTTATTGATACGTCTCGGGGGCCGGATGCGGCCCGCGGGCCGTATCTTTGACATCCCTGATTTACACAAAGCTGGCTACAAAAAGAAGCTCGATATATGGGTTCCCTCATGAGTTGAGCGCGAAAAACATGATAGACCGAACTAACATCTACGATGCGCTGCTGAAACGTAATGAAATCGAGCCATTTCTGAAATGTGTCATAACCGGTGATGAAAAATGGATCACGTACGACAATCGGAAGCGTAAAAGATCGTGGACAAGGGATGGTGAACCATCACAACCGTTCGCCAAGCCAGGATTGACGCCGAAAAAGGCGATGCTGTGGGTGTGGTGGGACTGGAAGGGAATTATCCACCATGGGCTACTTCCAGTTGGTCACTGTGGACAACTAGAGAGATTACACCACGCAACTGAAAGAAAATTGATTAATAGGAAAGGTGTTGTCTTTCATCATGACAACGCCCGACCACACACGTCTTTGATGACCCGTCAAAAATTGCGAGAGCTTGTTTGGGAAGTTTTGATGCATCCACCGTATAGTCCAGACATAGCACCCTTTGATTATCACTTGTTCCGATCTCTGCAGAACTCTCTCAATGGAATTAAGCTGCTTTCAAAAAAAGCCTGTGAAAACCACTTGATTCAGTTTTCAACCAGAAACCACAGAAGTTCTTCACCGATGGCATCATGGCTCTACCCGAAAAATAGCGAAACATTGTCGATAATAATGCAGCATATTTGGTTTAAGTAAATTCATTTTCACACTATAAGAAAACCAGTTGAATTTTACTAAACAAACGCCACGAACTTTTCCCAGACCTGATAATTACATGGGCCATACCATTTGAATTGAGAAATATAATTTTGAAACAGAATAGCTGTTCTCGGCACCTGGAATATACAGGGATGGAGGACAAAGAACATCGAGGTCATACAAGTGTTTAAGAAGATGAACATAGACATTTTAGTAATAAGCGAGACGAAGAAAAAGGGAAGTGAAACAGAAGAAATAAATGAAGTGATGCATTGTTGGAGTGGAGTAAAGAAGGAAGAAAGAGCAAAGGCCGGAGTTGAAATATTAGTAAAAAAGAAGTGGAAAAAGAAAATAACATCTTGGGAACCCATCAATGAAAGAATCATAAAACTAAATATAACAATGCTAGGAAAAAACATGGTAATATTAGGAGTATACAGCCCAACAGAAGACAGCACTATAAGAGAAAAAGGTAACTTCATGGAAACACTAGAAATAGAAATACAAAAAGTAAAGAAAAACCAAGAATTAATAATAATAGGAGAACAGCAAGGAAAACAAAGGACAACCGTAGGACCATTCGGAGAAGACATTACTAACGACAACGGAGAGAGACTAATAGAGCTGTGTGAACTAAACGGCCTCAAAATAACAAACGGATTCTACAAAAACAAAGACATCTACAAATATACTTGGATGCAAGAAACACGAAACTTAAAATCAATAATAGACTACATTATAATTAAAAACGATACCACTATCAAAATAAAAGACGTAAGAGTAAAGAGAGGGGCAGAATGTGGAACAGACCATAGACTATTAATGGCAAATATAAAAGTACCGTGGTACAAAACAATAAAGCAAAAAGGAACAATAGATAAAGAAAACAGAAATACTAATGAGATAACAGAAAAAGCCGACAAAGAAATAAAATACACTTACTGCAAGACGAAACGATAAGAGACCTATGCAGACGACGATTAGATCAAAAATTAAATGAATTTAACTACGACAACCTCCAACAGATGTATGACCACATAAAAGAATGCATCAAACAGGCGGCCCTAGAAGCATTAGGTAAAGAAGACAACGAGAATAAGAAATATAAAATTAGAATCTGTGAAAAAACCAAAGAATCTATAAAGGAGAAAAAAAAGACACGAAAAATGGCTGAATACAAAATCAGAAGAAGATCTACAGAAATATAAAGAGAAAAATGCAGAAACGAGGAGGATGATAAACAAAGAAAAGAACGAGAGATGGGAAAAATCATGCGAACATGTAGAACAGTATATAGGAGGAACTAGATGCACAGCGTCATGGAGAATAACACTGTGTGCAATTTTTTAAGTTATGGAAAAATAACCATATACGGACACCACTACGTGATAGTAGACCAAAAAAAAAAAGACCCGTGTCTCCCAGTTTTTTCGAAAGTCATGCACTTTTTTTTTATGGGCCCCCAAAGATTTGAGGCCTGGGCGTAATTTTTGCAAAAAACTCATCATATTCTGAGGCTCATATCTTGCAAACCGTTCGGAATTTTAATTTACTTTCTGTAGCAAAGTTGTAGCCCTTGTCATAAGGAACAAAAATTGTGAACATTTAAAGTAAAAAAAACTTCATCTTCAAGATCAAAATAGCTAAAAACTGTAAAAAATTCGATTTTTTTTACCTTTTTTTCCCTGTTTAGGCCCATAGCTAGCAAACCGTTCAAAATTCAAGGAAACAATCAACTACAAAAATGTAGCTAAGATCTTAGTAAACAACTTTCTAGAATATATGAACTTCCTAGGAATGATTCTTAACACTGTTTAGATAGCCGCAAAAGTTAAAATTTTCCCGAAAAATCTACTTTTTTAAAGTTTTTTGCGATTTTGATCTGGAAGATGAAATTTTTTGGATTTTATATGTTCACAATTTTTGTTCTTTATGACAAGAGCTACAACTTTGCCTCAGAAAGTGAATCAAAATTCCGAACGGATTGCAAGATATGAGCCTGAGAAAATGATCGGTTTTTTGCAAAAATGACACCGAGGCCCCAAATCTTTGGAGCCTCATAAAAAAAAATGCATTACTTGGGGCAAAACTGGGAGACACGGGTCTTTTTTTACCCGAGGCTCCCAGTTTTGGCCCAATTCATGTACTTTTTTTTATGAGGCCCCAAGGATTTGGGGCCTCGGTGTCATTTTTGCAAAAAACTGATCATATTCTCAGGCTCATATCTTGCAAACCGTTTGGAATTTTGATTTACTTTCTGAAGCAAAGTTGTAGCTCTTGTCATAAAGAACAAAAATTGTGAACATATAAAATCCAAAAAATTTCATCTTCCAGATCAAAATCGCAAAAAAACTTTAAAAAAGTAGATTTTTCGGGAAAATTTTCACTTTTGCGGCTACCTAAACAGTGTTAAGAATCATTCCTAGAATGTTCATATATTCTAGAAAGTTGTTTACTAAGATCTTAGCTACATTTTTGTAGTTGATTGTTTCCTTGACTTTTGAACGGTTTGCTAGCTATGGGCCTAAACAAGGAAAAAAAGGTAAAAAAAATCGTTTTTTTTACAGTTTTTAGCTATTTTGATCTTGAAGATGAAGTTTTTTTTACTTTAAATGTTCACAATTTTTGTTCCTTATGACAAGGGCTACAACTTTGCCACAAAAAGTAAATTAAAATTCCGAACGGTTTGCAAGATATGAGCCTCAAAATATGATGAGTTTTTTGCAAAAATTACACCCAGGCCTAAAATCTTTGGGGGCCCATAAAAAAAAAAATATATGACTTTCGGAAAAACTGGGAGACACGGGTCTTTTTTTTTTGGTCTATTATCACGTGGTGGTGTCCGTATATGGTTATTTTTTTTCGTGTTGCACTGTGTAATTAAAGCATTAAGGACCAACAATAGAGAGAAGATGTATATAGAGTATGTCCCAGAAAGAGAGAATATTATAAGAAGCTGCTAACAGAAGACAGAAAAGAATTCCAGGAAAAGAACCCTGAAGAAGAACAGAATAAAGAAAAAAAAGAGATAGAACTAAGCTATGAAGAAGTAAAGAAGACAATAAAAACACTCAAAAATAATAAATCTGCAGGGCCTGGGGTGTGGTAAATGAAATGATTAAGTGCGGGTCTAATAAATTACATCGAATGCTGAGAAACATGTTCCACAGAGCGATAAATGGAAAAAAATACCAGAGGAATGGTCAAAAGCCTATATAGTATCTATTTTAAAAAGGGAGACCGCAGAAAATGCACAAACTATAGAGGTCTAAGCATAATACCGAGTATGGGACGTTTGTATGGAAAAATTATTAAAAATATCATAGAAGAAAATATAAAAGGAAAGATTGAAGAAGACCAAGCAGGCTTTACGGCCGGAAAATCATGTATAGACCACCTATACACTATAAAACAAACAATGGAAAAAAAACTGGCAAAGAATAGAAAAGTTCATCTAGCCTTCAGAGACATAAGGAAGGCCTATGACTCAGTACCAAGACAAAGATTATGGAACGCAATGAAAAAAATAGGCATTGATAAAGAACTAATATACGCAGTAAAAGCTCTCTACGAAAACAACACAGTGAACATAAAAATAGGGAAAAGACTCCAAACATCAATAGGCCTATTACAAGGATGCTCTACATCCCCCACACTATTGAGTCCCAATACGAGAAGATTACTTATATACTCTAAGTTTCGCAGACGACCAAGTAATCATAGCCCAAGATGAGAAAGACCTCAGTTATTTGGTAAGAAAACTGAAAGAAGAATACACTAAAGCAGGATTAGCAATAAACTTTGATAAAACGGAATATCTAACAACAATGGAGGGAAACGTGGAGAATCTAGAAGTCGATAACGAAACAATAATCAAAGGAACCGATAAATTTAAACATTTAGGAACCATCGTTTCAAAAAACGCAATATCAGAAGAAGAGATTAAAGCTAGATTAGGACAAACGCGGACATGCATAAGACAATTAAATTCAATCCTGTGGGACAAGCACTTTACAAAGAGAAACAAAACACGCATATACAAATCAATAATACAAAGCATAATGACATACGGGTCAGGAACATGTACGATCAACAAAAGGAATAAATCTAAAATTAACGCGGTAGAGATGGAGTATTAGAGAAGATGTTGTAGAGTGACACGTATGGAGAGAATAACAAACGAAGAAATAAGAAGCAGAATGAACATCAAAGAGAACGCAATAAACACCATTGAAGAAAAACGATTAAAATGGTATGGGCACATAAGACGGAGCGAAGATAATAGGTGGATAAAGAAAATAACGGAGTGGAGTCCTATAGGGAGAAGAAAAAGAGGAAGACCCAGACGATCGTGGAGAGACGATGTGGACGAGGCTATGGAGGACAGGGGTCTAACAGATGGAAACTGAGAAGATAAAAACGGATGGAATCAAAGGCTGAAAAAAGGAAGACAGCGTCAGCTGTAGAAAATCTGAGATATATATATATATATATATATATATATATATATATATATATATATATATATATATATATATATATATTTTGAAAAAAAACTGTATTCGATTAAAATTTCACAGTAAAAAAAAGCAAAAATGTTACCGTTTTCACTGCAACAACTCTTCAAACCAAAGATGAATCTAAAAACTGGTATTCCAGGCCTACGAAGTGTTTCATTATTTTAATTTTATGTGATTTTGATTGACAATTATTGAAATCTAATGGATGTGGTTTAAAAAAAAAAGCCAACACATTTTATAATCTCTAATTTTCTCAGTAATTTTCGAACAAATTCTTAAAATAAAACTTTTTAATATATAGTAGACATTTCTTATTAGCACTAGCTGTAAATGTTCATTCAGGTGAACCAGTTTTCGAGATGTTTGATCGTTTCAAACGCTTGACAAGATGATTTTTATACCGACGTAATAATGTATTCATCTTATAATTTACAGCTTGTAAAAATTTTTTGGTGGATTTTTTTTAGAATTATGGTAATGTCATTTCTGTTTTTTTATGTAAATTAGGAGAAATCTTGTTAAATTTTTAAATTATGAGGTCAAAATCGTTCATTTACCTTTATTTGCCATAAATTGTTATTTTTAAAGAATCAACAAAATTGTGCGGAAAGAGTGTCAAGATGACAACTTTTTTATATTAACGCCGTGTCCCAAAATATAAAAGATGTTTTATGATTTATTTATTTATATATATTTATATATATATATATATATATATATATATATATATATATATATATATATATATATATATATAGTAGACACTCGGTAGTGTGAACATCGCATAACGGAAACCTCGCATAACGTGAACATGTTATTAATTAACCCAAGTCATCGTATACCGTGAACAAGCAAACCTTCGCTAATGGAAACAAACAAATAATGCCATCCATTCTAAAAAATTAATACAATTGCGGTTGCGCACTGTTGTAAAACCCCGATACAGTCGGTACTTCCCAGTCGTATAAGCTAAAAAATATATTCGTTTCGTGAGATCGTTCGTTGTTAATTGGTGGGGTCTGCGTATTTGGGCTACGTAATTTCTGTTTATTTCGATGAAATGTCTCTTAAAAAACCAAAGTGTCTTACTCTTTACGAGAAATCGCTAGTGATTCAAGGATTAACAGATGGACAAAGTGTTACTTATTTAGCCAAAAAATATGGTGTAGCAAAATCTGCAATTTCTAAGATAAAACAAAAAAAAGAACTAATTTCTAGAGCTGTGAAAGATACATATGTCGGACCAGGTAAAAGACAAACATTAAAGAGTTCGAAGTTTCCCAGAATGGAAAAAAAAATGAAAAATTATCCTCTCAACCAGAACTCGTGAATCCGTTTAAAATTCAGTTAAAAAATAAAATGGAGGAACTTGGTCCCACTTTGGAGCAACTTTACAATGCTGATGAAGCAGGACTTTATTGGAAATTGCTAACAGATAAAACATTTGTCTCGGAGGCAGGTCGAAGAAAAGCCTGAATTATCGACTATATCAATACCGTTAGATAGAGTCATAGAGGTTTTAAGTGTAGTAAACCAGTGGGCAGAAGCAAGTGACATTGACGTTAATGATCTTATAGTTATAAATAGACTAAGAGATAAAGCCATTTGCAGAAGACTAAAAGTTCCCATAAACAAACAAAAATATTCGATTTTTTTTACCAAAAAATGACTTTTATCAGCTTGTTTTTATTTTTTCGTATTTATTTTGATGAGAATGATCATTTCTTCATGTTTATATTGTGAATTACAGATTTTTATTAAATATTTAATATAACCTTCGTTAACGTGAATAAATCGATAACGTGAACAGACGTTGTTTTTTTGGGTTCACACTATCGAGTGTCTACTATATATATATATATATATATATATATATATATATTATATATATATATATATATATATATATATATATATATATATATATATATATATATATATATATATATATGTGTATATATATATATATATATATATATATATATATATATATATATATATATATATATATATATATATATATATATATTTATACATATAGCAGTGTTATGTTCTTGGGGTAAGCGGTCTTTGGAAAAGAACTAAAAAGTGGTGTGTTCAAAAATTGTTGTTTGTGGGGGCACTTTATTACACTTATTCATCAGAAAAAAACAGGAAAAAAACACAAGAAAAACTCGACATCCTCATCTCTGGGAAATATAATAAATTTTTACTTCATTTTGTTAGAATAGTACGAGGAATTTTGTGGTTGTAAAGTGATTTTAATTTATAAAGGATTTTTTGTTATGTTTTCTTGTCATTTTGCTAAGGGCAGTGTGTTTCTATCTCTTACTTAGCAGTAAGTAGTTTATTGTTACATATAACATAGGGTTGTTCTTTACTTTTAATCTCGAAAATACTGATAATCTACTGTAATTGTAGCCCTGATGAAGAAAATGAAATATTTTCGAAACCTTGGCGTAGCTAAAAAGGTGTCCAAAACTGTTTAGTTCTTTTCCAAAGACCGCTTACCCCAAGAACATAATACTGCTGTTTAACTAGTCGGTCAAGACTACCCTTCTCCTCTATATACATATATATATATATATATATATATATATATATACAGGGTGCCCAATATATATGGAATAATGATTCCACAGCATTTATTAATCAGTGTATCAAAAAAATGTTTAAATAAAAATTATAGGGTGTTATACGGCGTCCATGCTGACGTTGACAATAAAATGTTTTGAACTGTCAGTTCGAAGAAATTACGCCATCTTGATTTTTTTAAATTGAAAATCCTGTATATTATTTTATTTTTGAGTCCTACTAAAAGTTCTAGATATTATTTGTCTAACATACCATCTGTCTAAATTGAACTGTTTCGGAATTATTGTTATTTGAAATTTAAAATAAAAAAAGACAAAAAAACTATTATTAAATACTCTAGGTTTATTTTTAAGGTAACAATTGCCCAAAATATTTACAGTTAACAGCAAGGCAATGATCTAATCTGTCATAAACAGCCTAAACAGAGTTTTGCAGAGAATCCGGGGTGATTTGTGCTACTTCATATTGAATTCTTTGTTGTAAATCGCCTACAGTTTCAGGTCGACTTCGGTAAACTTTCGTTTTCAAGTGACCCCATAAAAAAGATCGAGTGGCGTAAGATCGGGGCTCCTTGCAGGCCATTCTACAACCTAATTCATAATACTGCTTTTTCTGATGAGGGCACATTTTGTCTTAATGAAAGAGTTAACAGGCATAACTGCCGGTACTGGTCTACTAAGAATCCCAACTGGATAATCGACAGTCAATCTCAAAAACCACAAAAGATAAACGTGTAGGCAGGGATTTGTGGACGTCATATCATTGGTCCCTTTTTTATCGATGGAAATCTTACAGGACAGCGGTATTTACAGTTACTCGAAGAGTGCAGGTTTTTTTTCCGATGAAAATAATTTGGATACCCCTAACAGGAATCTGTGATATCAACAGGACGGAGCACCTCCTCACTATGTTCGTAGATATTTGGATGCGATTTTTCCTAATCGATGGATAGGCAGAGGAAGTGCTGTAGAATGGCCTGCAAGGAGTCGCGACTTTACACATTTTCTATATTTACAATGTATTTTGACCTCTCTAACTCAAATTTCTGTAACCCAAAAATCTCCATAATTCGAAATCAATAACACATCAGTCTCTATAATTGGAATTTTCAGGCACAAAATAATCTTTTTGCACGTTAAAAGATCGAAACGCTACTGG
The DNA here is from genome assembly GCA_019049505.1 of Pachyrhynchus sulphureomaculatus. Lineage (NCBI taxonomy): Eukaryota > Metazoa > Arthropoda > Insecta > Coleoptera > Curculionidae > Pachyrhynchus > Pachyrhynchus sulphureomaculatus. Next base: position 1,953,330 of record CM032448.1, read on the forward strand.
GCTTTCGCGTGCGTTCTTCAAGATTCTTGGAGTTAAGGTTGCACTGTCGTTTATTCTCTGCGTGGTTTTTGGGGAAACCCCTGAAGCACGGCGGGATCTACTGATTTCCGTTCGTTTAATTTAATGCTTCTTTCGAGAGTTGAGGCCGTGTTCTCCAGGATTAACTTCCTGACGTTTCGTTGACACTGCGATCAACATTTTCAAAGGCGATGTGGCAGTGGTCGAAGATTTCTTCTTGACTGTTCACTGTCGACTGTGTTCCACGACGTAGTGCTGTCTTGTTTTATGTATTCTCGGCCAATCAGACGCCAGCGACATTGTTCTGTTTCTTAACGTTTTTGTTTGTCATAATGCGGGCGTTCAAGTTTTGCTGTGATTAAGCCCTTCGTCTTTTTTAGGGAAATTCCGTTTATGATTGTGGATTTCAGTAGCCTCTCTGTATAACCTCGGGTAGTAACTCGATACGTTGGCTAGAACTAGAGTTTGGTCGAACAGTATTTTGTGGTCTTCCTGGGTCAACGTGTGCTCGGCTACGACAGACAAATCTGCCGTTATAAATTTGATCAAATATGCATTAGAACCGCACAACAGAACAACTGAATTGAAAATAATACTGCTCGAACTAGCGACGCGACGGAAACAAGTAGAATAGGGGTTCCCAGCGAATTTCGGTGAATTCCCTAGATCAAGTCGCGCGACATCGAGTACAGGGAGTGGCAAGTTCGTTATAAACGGACACAAAACATCCGAATTTGCTTCGCCTTATTCGGAAATTCGTTATAACCGGGTTCGTTATAAGCAGACTTCACTGTATATATATATATATATATATATATATATATATATATATATATATATATATATATATATATACATAAGAAAGAGGAAGGACAGTAACAGGGCACTGACAACAAACAATCCTAAGTTTAACCACTGGGAAACGCCCTTATAAGGAGAAGAGATGAGCAATCAAAGATCTAAAGGCTCTAGTATCTGCTTTTTATTTTTATTATCGAGCTTTCGCTGCCTAATGGTAGCTTCTTCTGGATTCTAAAAATGCAAACCAGGTACAGAAAATAAACCAAAACGTTCGTTTTTTAAAATGTGATTAAATGAATTGTACGACTGTATGTGAAATTACTTACAAAAATGTCAGCAGTTAGTTCATCTCTGGTGAAGACAATGAAATTTGCATTTTTGTTGGCCAGGTAGTATGAATGATTACACAAACATGATTAAAAGACATTTAGAGAGTTATACAAATATTAAAAATAAAACTTTGTGAATAAACATTAGTTTAAAACACTTTTTGAAGACCGAAACATAACTGCAAGAAACACCATGATGTTGAAATGGTACTCCATTTTAAAATTTTTGACGTCGAGTTTAGTAACTATTTAGTGATATTTAAGTCCGAACCGGATATTGTTGGTAGTCTATGTCGTCATCAGGTCGACAAAAAACCATAAAAAGCATCGAAGTTAGGGATGTGGTAAATTTTTTTAGGTGGATGCTTATTTTAGATAAATTATTAATTATTAATGATATCTATTTTTTAGTTTTAATTTTATAAAAAAGGGGGGACTTAAATTTGATGAATGTTACTCTCGAGTTATTTATTATTAATTATATTAATTCTTTAATTTTATAATCAAGAGATTCATAGACTAATTTAAAAATTTGAAAGAGAAAATTAATACTGGACATTATTTACTCGTATTATTTGTCATATTTAATTTTTTGATTATTTAATTTTAACAAGAAGACATAGAAAAGTAACTGATAATAAACAGCAAAAATGACAGAAGGAGAAAAGAAACGTCAACTTTACTAGAAACTAATTTTTTCATAAAGATCGTTCTTTTTTATTGGTTTGGTATAGTTTTGTGTTAGTAACATAAATAAGTATACATGGAGCTCAATCCTTCTATGTCTTTTTTGTGATTGAGATTATTTTTTACAGGTTTTTATGTAACACATTTCCAAGCAAATTCCTTTTGAAATAATTAGTCTCAACATCCAGAATGAAGCTGTTGTTATATTGTACTCTGTGATCTGTATTATTTACGTGTAAACTCAAGCTAGTTGCGTTAGGTTTGTGTTTACTATCACTTTTGTGTAGCGCTAATCTTTTAGAGAGCTTTTGTGAAGTTTGTCCAACGTAGACCAAACCACATTGACAGGGAATGCCATAGATTATATTAGATCTTTGTAAAGTATCGGTTTTATCTTTTAAATTGGTATAAAAACAATTCATTCTTTTCATGTTGTAATTAGTAATTTTAATATTGCTTTTCCCAGTCCTTGTCTTCTCTTTTTAAAAATACAAACATTAAAATTGCTAATTACAACATAAAAAGAATGAATTGTTTTTATACCAATTTAAAAGATAAAACCGATACTTTACAAAGATCTAATATAATCTATGGCATTCTCTGTCAATGTGGTTTGGTCTACGTTGGACACACTTCACAAAAGCTCTCTAAAAGATTAGCGCTACACAAAAGTGATAGTAAACACAAACCTAACGCAACTAGCTTGAGCTTACACGTAAATAATACAGATCACAGAGTCAATATAACAACAGCTTCATTCTGGATGTTGAGACTAATTATTTCAGAAGAAGTTTCTTCTAAATGTGTTACATAAAAACCTGTAAAAATAATCTCAATCACAAAAAAAACATAGAAGGATTGAGCTCCATGTATACTTATTTACTAACACAAAACTATACCAAACCAATAAAAAAAAACGATCTTTATGAAAAAATTAGTTTCTAGTAAAGTTGACGTTTCTTTTCTCCTTCTGTCATTTTTGCTGTTTATTATCAGTTACTTTTCTATGTCTTCTTGTTAAAATTAAATAATTAAAAAATTAAATATGACAAATAATAAATAATGTCCAGTATTAATTTTCTCTTTCAAATTTTTAAATTAGTCTATGAATCTCTTGATTATAAAATTAAAGAATTAATATAATTAATAATAAATAACTCGTCGGAGAGTAACATTCATCAAATTTAAGTCCCCCCTTTTTTATAAAATTAAAACTAAAAAATAGATATCATTAATAATTAATAATTTATCTAAAATAAGCATCCACCTAAAAAATTTACCACATCCCTAACTTCGATGCTTTTTATGGTTTTTTGTCGACCTGATGACGACATAGACTACCAACAATATCCGGTTCGGACTTAAATATCACTAAATAGTTACTAAACTCGACGTCAAAAATTTTAAAATGGAGTACCATTTCAACATCATGGTGTTTCTTGCAGTTATGTTTCGGTCTTCAAAAAGTGTTTTAAACTAATGTTTATTGACAAAGTTTTATTTTTAATATTTGTATAACTCTCTAAATGTCTTTTAATCATGTTTGTGTAATAATTCATACTACCTGGCCAACAAAAATGCAAATTTCATTGTCTTCACCAGAGATGAACTAACTGCTGACATTTTTGTAAGTAATTTCACATACAGTCGTACAATTCATTTAATTACATTTTAAAAAACGAACGTTTTGGTTTATTTTCTGTACCTGGTTTGCATTTTTAGAATCCAGAAGAAGCTACCATTAGGCAGCGAAAGCTCGATAATAAAAATAAAAAGCAGATACTAGAGCCTTTAGATCTTTGATTGCTCATCTCTTCTCCTTATAAGGGCGTTTCCCAGTGGTTAAATTTAGGATTATATATATATATATATATATATATATATATATATATATATATATATATATATATATATATATATATATTTATATTTATTTATCTACGGGCAAACCCATACATAGTATTTTTACAGAAAAATTTCAATAATATAGTAAACTTATAACAATACAATACAATAACAACACCAGTAATTATCATTTCAAAAACTCAGTGGACTGTCAACAGTTTTTCTTTTAAACATTTTAAAGAGAGATTTAAAAAATCAAGATCCGCTTCACTGGCACCATTAGTGATTCTAGTGATCGGCGAGAATAGGCCATAGTTACATCTGTGGTACCTCGGGGCAAAGAGTACGTGGTCCCTTGTTGATCTTGATGGAACATGAAAATTTATCAGACTCAAGAGATCAGAGCAGTCTATATGACCATTTACAAGTCGAAATAAGGAACATATATCAGCAACTTTCCTTCGTCTTGAAAGTGATTGCAGCTGAAGTCTTCGTAGCTGGTCCCCATAGGCAGTGATGTTTCCACTTAAATTTGCAAGAGACATATCTAACATACTTCCTCTGTACCCTTTCAACACCCTCAATATGCACAGCATACGATGGCGACCACACACATGACAGATACTCCAAAGAAGATCTCACCAAGGCCTTGTACAAAATATTCACGCTATCTACGGTCCGGAAATCCCTAGTATTCCTACAGACGAAGCCAAGGAGTTTAATACATTTGTTAGTAATAAAGTCATAATGAATATAAAAATCAAGCCTAGTGTCCAAATAAATACCCAAGTCACACAATGAGGAGACTCTTTCGAGAAGACAATTATTAATACTGTAGTCATACAAAAGCGGAACTTTCACTCGAAAGAACGACATAATCTTACATTTTTGAATATTTAGTTTCATTTTGTTTCTCCTGCACCACTCACTCACCTTATCCAAGTCTCCCTGCAGTCTCATAGCATCGTCAACAGAATGAATTGCCGTAGACAATTTCAAGTCATCTGCAAAAAACAAGGGCCTTGAAAATAGAATCACCTTTCGTAGGTCGTTAATAAATATATTAAACAGCAACGGCCCAGGTGGCTACCCTGCGGCACACCCGATGCAACAGACACCTCACTCGACACAAAGCCCTTTACTTTAACAAACTGTTTTCTGTATGTAAGGTAGCAGGTCAACCAATTCAATAGTGCTCCACAAAACCCATAACCTCTTAACTTCCCTATCAGGATATCGTGGTTGACTGTGTCGAAGGCCTTGCTGAAATCCGTATAAACCACGTCAACCTGACCACCCGCCTCCATTACATCAATAGTATTTTGAACCAACAAGATTAGGTTTGTAGCCGTCGATCTGCCACCAACGAAACCGTGCTGTTTCGGAACCAAAAAAGGTTTTATGAATGGTTTTAATTCGTCGCAAACAATTTTTTCGAATACTTTTGGAATAGAACTTAGAATGGAAATAGGTCGATAATTTTTAGCGTCTGATTTGTCGCCGGACTTAAATACTGGAGTAATGAAGCTATATTTCCATTGGTCAGGAAAAACACCGCTTTCTAGGGACATTTTAAAAAGCATATGGAGCGGTTTGGCCAAAGCATAGACACAGTCAACTAAAAATCTGGGAGATATACCATCAGGACCCGGTCCCTTATTTATGACAAGTTTAGACACATAGTCAAACACCTCCCCCAGGGAGATCTATATATATATATATATATATATATATATATATATATATATATATATATATATATATATATATATATATATATATGTATATATATATATATATATATATATATATATATATATATATATATATATATATATATACATACAACACTGAACAATTTTACATGCAGCATACTGATTTTTTTTTTAAAATTATCTTTGCATCAACTATAATTAATCTCTCCCCTTTACTGAACATTTTTTTAATCCGAAATCTCCTTATTTCTAAACCCCTTTCCTAATTTCGCACACGTGCGTTCCCATAATAGTCGTAATACAATTGCGAACTAAAAAAAGTACCAAAATAATGGGGTTTAAAATTACCGAATCTTATAAAAGAAAAGCTGTGCCCGCTCTTTCTTATTTATCTTTTAACCCTTTTTTAAAATCGGAATACATAAAGCTCGAAGCTTGGATTTTTACATCTGACCGGCTCAATAATTGCATCGATCCGAAAACATTCATTTAAAAGAATACTACTGGTCCGATTTGAAAACTCCAGTCGTACAACGAAGTTTTGGGCTCGATTCTTTCTGTGAGGATTAAGGAGGGTTATGTTCCGCTGAATTTTCAAAAAGTGCTTTATTTAATATAACCTGAGGCTTTTGCGTATGTGGTCCACTGTAACGTAATTACTGTATGTGGGGTTGTACAGTATGTCCTGGTTATAAAAAGGGTAAAATTTTTTAAGGCTTTACTATTTTAATAAAATTATTTGTTTTTTTTTTTCGGTAAAGCAGTTTACCCAGTAATCATCTAATGAACTTATACGAGGCTGGTTTGAAAAGTCCGTGCAAAAATAAAAACTACTTATGTGTTTGGGGTAAACCTTTTTTATTTTTCGACATAGTCTCCTTTTAGGCTTATACACTTCGTCCAACGATGTTCTAGTTTGTTGATCCCTTCCGAATAATAGGATTTGTCCAAGTCTGCAAAATATCCATTAGTGTCTGCAATCACCTCCTCGTTTGAATAAAATCTTTGTCCCGCCAACCATTTCTTCAAATTGGGGAACAAATAGTAGTCCGAGGGAGCCAAGTCTGGAGAATAGGGGGATGTGAAACGAGTTGGAATCCTATTTCCATTAATTTTGTGACCACAACTGCTGAAGTGTGTGCTGGTGCGTTGTCGTGATGGAAAAGGACTTTCTTGTGGGCCAATCGCGGGCGTTTTTCTTGCAGCTCGGTTTTCAAAACGGTCCAGTAACGATGAATAATATTCACCTGTAATAGTTTTACCCTTTTCCAGATAGTCGATGAGGATTATCCCTTGCGAATCCAAAAAGATAGTCGCCATAACCTTTCTGGCCGAAGGAACGGTCTTTGCCTTTTTTGGTGCAGATTCCCCCTTGGTAACCCATTGTTTAGATTGTTGTTTGGTCTCAGGAGTATAGTAATGTATCCATGTTTCATCCACAGTGACGAAACGACGCTTAAAGTCCTCCGGATTCTTCTGGAACAGCTGCAAACCATCCTTGCAACACTTCACACGATTCCGTTTTTGGTCAAGCGTGAGCAATCGCGGCACCCATCTTGCGGATAGCTTTCTCATGTCCAAATGTTTATGCAAAATATTATGTACCCGTTCAGTCGAGATGCCCACAGCATTAGCAATCTCACGCACCTTAACTCTTCTGTCATCCATCAACATATCATGGATTTGATCAATGATTTCTGGAGTCGTAACCTCCACAGGCCGTCCAGAACGTTCAGCGTCACTTGTGCCCATATGGCCAGTCCGAAAATTTTGAAACCACTTATAAACTGTTCTAATCGAAGGTGCAGAGTCACCATAATGTTTATCAAGCTTCTCTTTAGTGTCCTGAGGCGTTTTTGCCTTTCATAAAGTAATGTTTAATCACCACACGAAATTCTTTTTCGTCCATTTCTTGAAAATCACTCGACTTCCTTAATTCACACGAATGCCAAACACAAAGAAATAGACCAATATGGCTGAAACTTCGTGTGCGTTCATTCAAGAGATGCTACTAACTAAACATGACCTCGATACGCGCCGGTGGTGCCATCTCTCGGACTTTGCACGGACTTTTCAAACCAGCCTCGTACATAAGTTACGAACATGAATATGACTGTCTTTATTCAACTAACTTAAGAACCAGGGTTATATCTGGATGCAAATGATGAATGCTATCTATTTTGGAAACCTCATATTGTGTTTTACGATGTTTGATGATCTACTCTGTCCAAATTACTATAATATAAATCTTAAAGCCATTCAATCCCAATATAAATCAAAAAACAACCCTAGAGGAATCTCGTTATGACTTTCTCCTCAATTTTGGATGGTTCTACTTGATGGAAATTCATTATAAATATATAATAAAAGACTGTTTTTAGTCAATTTCCACTGGTTTATTTAAATTTCGATGACGCGTTTCGCTGTCGATGCAGCTTCTTTAGATCTACATTTTACACTGTCAAGTTAGGTTTAATTTTCACAGTTTTATATAATTTCTTAATTATAATATTACACCTAATTAAATTACATTGATAGTAATGGAAAATCCACACAGATTTGGAGAATAAATTCAATAATGGTGAATTGCTTAAATCTACCTTTTTTTTTTTTTGGATGTGGAAATGCATTACGCACGAGGTGTGGGACTCGCGCCTCTACCCAGAGGACACCCTACCCACTAAAACCACATCCCCCTATCATCTTGCACTTTGCACCGGTAACCGCTGTCGCATTTCTTCAGTGCAGAGGCTGTCCATTTTACCGTCTTCCTTCTCTCTCTTTGGTTTCCATTATCTGTCTGATCACCCTATAGGCATGTGTCCAAGTGGCTTCTGACTGCACTAAGCTATCCATCATGTTGGCGCTGTTGAAAAGTCGTCCGGTTGTATGTCGGTATTCCGTCCTAGGTGCATCCCATCTGGGGCATATATACAGTGCATGCTCCGCATCGTCGATCCCATCGCAATAATTGCATCTACTTACTGCTGCCTTTCCGCGCTCAAAGAGGTACTTCTGGAAGCATCCATGTCCCGACAACGCTTGGGTTAGGAAGTAGTCAACTTCTCCATACGGCCTATTTATCCACGTTTGTATGTCAGGTATTAGCCTGTAGGTCCAGCGGCCATAAGTTCCAACGTTCCACTTTTGCTGCCATCGGTTTACCAGGTTGTCTCTTGCGGTTTGCTTATCTATTCCCGTATAGGTTTCCAATCTTTCTTCGATGTGCAGATCGATTGGGGGGATACCGGCGATTATTCCCACGCCCTCCGCCGAAATAGTTTTGTAGGCACTACATACTCTGATAGAGATCCTTCGTTGAATTCTTAATAGCTTTAGCGTAAGTTTTTTGTTGTATCGAACCGCACTCCAGGCTGGTGCTCCGTATAGTAACTGTGAATGTACCACACTTGCCAGGGTTCTCCGCTTCGAGGCTCTGGGCCCTCCGATATTAGGCATTAAGCTCGATAACGCTGCTACTGTTCTTTCTGTTTTCTTAATGACTTGGTTTACATGTTCTGCAAATGTTAACTTGGAGTCCATCCACACGCCTAAGTACGAGGCATGTTTTTTAAGTAAGTACCGTTTTGCGATTCCGCCGCCGCAGCGATACGGTCGGCGTTCCGCGCATGCGCGCTGGTAACCTACATCTCATGTCTACGCACTGACGCCATTACAGTCTGATTCTTCATTGTATACGTTGTTTACTGAGTGTTTAAGATGCCTCCGACAATCGTGAGTCCCGCCGATTGTGAAGTACGGGCTGTTATACGATTTCTTAGTGCTAAAGGCGTAAAAACCGATCGATATTCATCGTGAGATCTGTGAAGTTTACGGACAAAACATTATGAGTGATGGAATGGTAAGGAAATGGGTGAGAGCATTTAAAGATGGCCGCACAAATGTGCATGATGAAGAACGGAGTGGGCGTCCTTCGGTCGTTAATGAAGATTTGGTGCAGAAAGTGGACGAAAAGGTGAGAGAAAACAGATGCTTTACAATTTCATCATTGTGCGACTGCTTTCCTCAATATTCTCGTAGTGTTTTGTATCGCATTTGTGATACAGTGGTTAACAAGTCAGGCGGCAGAATTTTATGAGGAGGGTATTCAAAAACTGGTGCCACGTTATGACAAGTGCCTCAATATTCACGGAAATTATGTAGAAAAGTAGATTAAGGTACAGGCTTTCATGTAAAAATAAAATTATAGCGATATCTTTGCACGTCTTTTTTTAATTCCAAAACGGTACTTACTTAAAAAACATGCCTCGTACTTTACGGCCTTACGTGGGGCTACTACAGTGTCACATAAGCTGAAATGGATTGGCAACATCTTTCGCTTAGTTGTAAGAAGCACGGCTTTGGTTTTGTGTGGTGCCAGTTGTAGCTGGTTGTCTTCCATCCACTTTGACACTCGGAGCAGCCCCGCGTTAACTATATTCATTAGCGTTTCTTCTTTTTTTGCAGTAGCGACCATTATAATATCGTCTGCAAATCCCACAAGTTTAACGTCACCCCTCCAAGTCGATTCGCAGTAGGCCATCATACAGGATGTTCCACAGAGTGGGACCCAGAACCGAACCCTGTGGCACGCCGCTATTTATTTCAACCTCCCTCACCGTCTCCTCGGCTTCTAATATTATTTTTCTATTACATAGATACGATGCTATGAGTCGGATAAGGTTTCGTTCTATGCCTCTATTCCTTAAGGCTTCTAATATTAGTTGCCATGAGGCACTATTAAATGCATTTTTTACATCCAGGGTAATCGCAGCACATAGTCTGCGATGTCGGCTGGTGTAGTTGGAGGCTTGGTGAGCCATGCTTTTAACCTCCCTAATAGCATCGATGGTTTGGCGGCCCTCCCTAAAGTCGAACTGTTTATCTGAAAGTCCACCAGTTCTCTGTAATTCCCTTTTGAGCTTAATGAGAAGTAGTTGCTCGAAAAGTTTGCCTTCTACATCTAAAAGGCATATTGGCCTATAAGACGATGGGTTATCTGATGGGGTATTTCCTTTTCTCAGTAGAACTAGCTTACCTCGCTTCCATTCTGTTGGAAAGTGTGCTTCAGCCGCCAATTTTGTTGTATACTGCTAAGATGTAGTCTGGTCTCTCTAACGCGACTTGCTTTATTATCTCTGGTGGGATGAGTCCTGGGCCTGGTGCCCTGTTGTTTTTAAGTTTTGCAGACGCAGTGTGCAGCTCATCAGCCGTAAACTTTAGGATTCTATCATCTATATTACAGGTAAATATCATCATATAATAGATGCATGGTTACTTTTTCCATCCTTTCCATTGTTAGGTTTGGTTTTGGTGGAAAACCATTCATCATTTTCATGGCTATCTTATAGCCATTTCCCCAGATGTCAGAGTCTATATTGTTGCACAGGGTTTTCCAGCTAGATCTTTTGGCTGCTTTGATCGAGTTCTTCAGTATTTTTTTTGCTGTTTTTGTATGCTTCCCATAGCTGCTGTCTTTGTTCAGCCGAACTTCTTCTCACATTTCTGGTGTAGGTTCGTCTATTGCGTACGCAGTGTTTGCGGAGCTCTGCAATTTCCTCAGTCCACCAATAGACTGGATATCCTCTAGACACATTCCTTCTTTGCGGTATTGCTCTATCGCATATGCTTTTTAGGTTTTCTGAGAGTTGTTTCGCAGGCGATGTATTTACTTCGATTTTTATTTCATTTATAACCTGTTGAAGTTTGGCCCGGTCCAGTTTACGTATTTGCCAGCCATCGATTTTAATTTTTTGTTTTGGAGAGGTTACTCTGTCTAGGATCACAAACTTAATATAATTATGATCGCTTAGGGTCTCTTCTTCACCAACTTCCCATGCTGTGATTCTGGCCCTAATGTCATCGGTCGCAATAGTGAGGTCTAATATTGAAGAATAGTCTTGTCTTTGAAACGTGGGTAGAATGTATTATTAAATATAACTACAATAGTAAGGAAGGGTTAATTATGGGGAGTCCATTAAGTCCATTACTTGCCGAAATTTTCATGGACAGTATTGAAACAATGATATTTAACAACCATAATAACAATAGTAATAATTGTCTATACTGGTATCGATACGTAGACGATATAATTGTATACTTTACAGGTACGGGCAGACAATTAACTCACTTTTTACAGTATATTAATTCTTTACATAGAAATATCAGTTTTACAATGGAAGAAGAAGTCGAAGGGAAAATCAATTTCCTAGACTTAACAATCAGTAAAGCCATGAAAAAACATTAATTTGCAATATATCACAAACCTTGTCATACAGATACCACAATTCACAATAGTTCTCACCACCCTAACCATCATAAACTTACACCTTATTATAGTTTTATACAAAGACTAACTAATATCCCCTTATCAGAAGAAAATTTTACTAAAGAATTAAACTACATAAAACAAGTAGCCGTTAACAACGGTTATTCGGTTACTTTAATCAATAGTATCGTTAGGAAAAAACTTAGAAACAAGGCAATCTCAGAAATATACCACGTTTTAAGGACAGAAATACCATCTTTAAATGCTTAACCTATTTCGGCAAACCAACGGAAAAACTGGGGAAATTTTTAAATCAAAAAAATATCAACATAGCTTACAAGACTAACAATACTATAGGAAAATATCTTAAAAACTACAAACCACAAATCAATAAAGACAATAAATCAGGGGTTTATCAATTAACATGTGGGTCATGTCCTAAAACATACATCGGACAAACTGGACGTACATTTAGACAAAGAATTACAGAACACGAAAAAAGTTTCTTCCCTAGAAAATCTAATTCAACATATGCTAATCATCTTTTAACAGAAAATCACACATTTAACAAGAATTTCAAAATTTTACACACCCAACAAAAAAGGTTTAAAACTAAACCTTTTAGAGACAATACAAATAAATCGATTAAGGACTACAGGTACTTTACTCAACGACCAGGTAGATTTAAGTAATTCACCATTATTGAATTTATTCTCCTAACTCCAAATCTGTGTGGGTTTTCCAATACTATCAATGTAATTTAATTAGGTGTAATATTATAATTAAGAAATTATATAAAACTGTGAATATTAAACCTAACTTGACAGTGTAAAATGTAGATCTGAAGAAGCTGCATCGACAGCGAAACGCGTCATCGCAATTTAAATAAACCAGTGGAAATTGACTAAAAACAATCTTTTATTATATATTTATCCTCAATATTTACACCAAGGGAATTAGCAAACATCGACGCTAATGGTTTTTTATTAAATATATTCATATAGATAGTTTTCTCAACATTCAGTATAAGGTCATTTCTCCTGCACCATGATTCCAACCAAACTATTAAAGTTTTTCCAGATTAATTTTTAAAATCCGTCCTGTACATTAACAGAATTCTTCAAACTCGGCATACTGGTGCCCACATATGATTCAACCTCTTTAATACTCTTCAAAAGGGGTGAAAAAGGCCCCGTCAAAATTGAAGGGTTTAAAATTTGATAGCCGATGTTTTTTAATAATCCCGGGAGGGCCCCGTCGGCGTAAATACTAATTTCGGATTTTAGAGTGAAAGGATGCTTTCTATACGGGATAACAAATAAGGAATGTACGCGTTGGGTTTGGAAAAAAGGATGAGAATTTTCTGCGCTGTTGGTTTTTTGTCATAATATTTTTGATATTCGATACATATGGTGAAATTTATATGTCGTGGGGGTTGTAAAAAGTAAAAAGACTTATTAGAAAATCGGGTAAGTGGAGCAGAAAAGTTATTGGGCATTATTAGTTAATTTTATTGATGTTTTACTAATTACAGTCCAGTATCACGCATTATTCATAAAAAATGTACTAATTTAAAAGTTTTTTAAATCGTTGAACAGTAAAGAATTGCCAGTAAAATGCTAATGATTTCGCAGTTCGTCCTGCCTCCATCAGCGTCGATGATCGCCTGGTAGGCACTCTTCGCAGGATGTTTCAGGCCTCGCCGAACCATCGGTTAGTGGAAATTGACCAGGCTCGTGAGGTGATAATGTAACCCCAATATGAAGCTTCATCTAAAAAAATGTCCAGTTTCTATGTTTTCCTCTGCTCAAGCGAGTCGTTTCTCTCTGTATTTTTCGCTCAGTAATGGTTTCTTGATAATAACTCAAATGAATGAACTAAGAATGAATATAGAGCAGGGGTGCTCAAACGGTCGATCGCGATCGACAAGTCGATCGCGAGTGCTTTTTTGAGTCGATCTCGAGAAAAAAATTCCGATATAGAACTATTCACAGATTTTGTTTTAGGTAACTAAAACAAAATGTAATGGATAAACTACTAAAATTTATTCGATCCACAATTAGGCCAGAATAACCCCCTCATCACTTTCTTTTATCGCAATAACCCCCTGCTAGCGGCAAAAGGCGGCTTTATCAAAGGAACGCGCGGTTCTTGTCAAAGAAAAGCCGCGTTTTTGATCCCCGCCGATTTTTCTAGAAACTTCGGGCGGCGTGTTTTGACGGGAACATTCGAGACTTCGTTCGCGCCGATATAAATGTTGCGCCTGCAGGAATAGGAGTCGGTCTGACTTGTAACTTGAAGGCGATACATCGATACAAAGTTTATTAATAAATAGTCCAAAATGAGTGCGGCGAAGAAAAGTAAAACTTATCATTTTAATAACGATTGGGAGGAAGAATTTTTCTTTTGTAGGGTAAAGGATAAGTGCATTTGTCTCATTTGCCGTGCGTCAGTTGCAATACCTAAGCGTGGGAACTTAGGGAGGCATCATAAAACGGTTCATAAAAACTATGAAAAGGATTTTCCGTCACAGAGTGAATTAAGAAAACGAAAAGTACGTGATTTGATAACTTGTTTGAAAAAAGAACAAACCATGTTCACAAGACCAGTCAAACAATCAAAAACTGCAACGATCGCGTCATTTAAAATATCTCATATATTGGCGAAACACAAGAAACCATTTGATGATGGATTGGTTGTGAAGGAAGTATTTATTGAAGCGGTTGACACTTTATTTGGGGATTTTAAAAATAAAACAGAGATTATGTCTGCTATTAGAGAACTTCAGTTACCTCGTCCGACTGTCACAAGGCGTGTTGAAGTCATGAGTCAGGACATGGCAGATAAACTAAAACATGATATCATGGAATGTACATACTTTTCTTTACAGTTCGACGAATCCACCGATATGACAGACACTGCCCAGTTGTATATTTTTATTCGAATGGTATTCAGTGACATGTCGGCTAAGGAAGAGTTTTTGACAATGATTCCTCTGAAAGGAAAGACCCGTAGCGAAGATATATATGACGTTTTCTTCAATTTTGATTTCGCATTTTTGACAGACATCACAATGCATTTAAACACCATTAATTTGGAGCTTCCAGGTAAAGGAAAAACAATTATTGAGATGATTAGCGCAATAAACGCATTCAAAAGTAAATTGCAACTTATGATAGATCAACTGAAAAGAAAAGATCTGAAAAATTTTCCGTCTTTGAAAGCAGGGATTCCTCAGTTGAATTATGATATTTATGAGGCAGAATTATCAAATATTTTGGGCCAATTCGAAATACGTTTTTATGATTTCAGTAAATTGGCAAATATCGCATCATTTATGAGTTATCCTTTTTCGTGTAGAAACATTGAGGAATTAGCTACTGAAACAGCAAGTCAGTTTAACATGGACTCATGTTCTGTTGACGACAATCCTGCATCACACTTACTTGCAGCCTCTCAGAGTCGATCGATCGTAGTCTAACAATATTGAGGTAGATCGCCAGCAGTTCAAGTTTGAGCACCCCTGATATAGAGAGATTCTTCAAGGACCTTTATGAGAGTAAAATAAATCTATCATCAGATAAAAGCGAGTCAGTTTGAATACAAATAATGAATGAAGGATATGAAAATAATAACTGTGAGACTCACAAAGAAATTGGACGCTTACCAACCCAAAGAATAAGCCGGATTTAGAAAAGGCTGGACCACCTTCAAGTATTAAGAACCTCAACAGAAAAGTTAAACGAGTATAATTTTAAGATTTGGGTGCCTTTGTGAATTACGATAAAGTGTTTGACTCTCTTGCAATTTGGGCAACATTAAATAGTCTAAGTAACCTTTCACCTTTAGTTTTTACGTCCCCTTGGCGCAACGTTAATTGAGAATTTCGAGAAAGCATGTTAATAATCATTTTTTCATCATTGTCAGACACTTTTCCTCTCGAACCACGTTTTACTCACTTACTATTGAATGCGCTCGACTTGCTCATATACTTAACAGCCACTATAGGCGTCATTTTCGGGCGTTTTGGATGATTATATACATAGGAACGCAGCGCCGAAGCGCAAAGTTTAAGTGGCACTCATGTTCGTTACTATTTACCATAAATAAGGTTAGAAGTGAATTTTTTTCCACAAAGCATCGTTTTCAAGGGTGCCACCCATAACCTCAAAAAAAAGGAATTTCTTTTACCGACTACAAGTCATAGAGCCACGTTCTTACTCGAACGACTCTAATCAGTATTCGTAGTACATAGTACGTTGTAAACTAAGCTCCTGTTCAAAGTTATGATTTACGCAATACATGTTATTATATTTATATTTAAAAAAAAAATCCATTTATTTCTGTTTTTACTTGTCGAGAACGCAATCCTTGTAAAAATAAGTTAAAATAATGAAAATAATTTATGAAAATGTGGATATTTTAATCCTACAGCGGAAAACTGGGTTTTTATTAGAGATGGGCTTTATTTACTTAAATCGATAAATAATAATAACATCACTATCGATAAAAACACAAGTTTTTAAAATATTTTCAGATAAGCTTATATTTTAAACTGATAAGTCAGTAACTTTTACACAAACCATAAAACAAATATTTATAAAAGGGATACTACTTATACGAGGCTGGTTTGAAAAGTCCGTGCAAAGTCCGAGAGATGGCACCACCGGCGCATATCGAGGTCATGTTTAGTTAGTAGCATCTCTGAATGAACGCACACCAAGTTTCAGCCATATTGGTCTATTTCTTTGTGTTTGGCATTCGTGTGAATCAAGGAAGTCGAGTGATTTTCAAGAAATGGACGAAAAAGAATTTCGTGTGGTGATTAAACATTACTTTATGAAAGGCAAAACGCCTCAGGAGACTAAAGAGAAGCTTGATAAACATTATGGTGACTCTGCACCTTCGATTAGAACAGTTTATAAGTGGTTTCAAAATTTTCGGACTGGCCATATGGGCACAAGTGACGCTGAACGTTCTGGACGGCCTGTGGAGGTTACGACTCCAGAAATCATTGATCAAATCCATGATATGGTGATGGATGACAGAAGAGTTAAGGTGCGTGAGATTGCTAGTGCTGTGGGCATCTCGACTGAACGGGTACATAATATTTTGCATAAACATTTGGACATGAGAAAGCTATCCGCAAGATGGGTGCCGCGATTGCTCACGCTTGACCAAAAACGGAATCGTGTGAAGTGTTGCAAGGATGGTTTGCAGCTGTTCCAGAAGAATCCGGAGGACTTTAAGCGTCGTTTCGTCACTGTGGATGAAACATGGATACATTACTATACTCCTGAGACCAAACAACAATCTAAACAATGGGTTACCAAGGGGGAATCTGCACCAAAAAAGGCGAAGACCGTTCCTTTGGCCGGAAAGGTTATGGCGACTGTCTTTTGGGATTCGCAAGGGATAATCCTCATCGACTATCTGGAAAAGGGCAAAACTATTACAGGTGAATATTATTCATCGTTATTGGACCCTTTGAAAACCGAGCTGCAAGAAAAAACGCCCGCGATTGGCCCACAAGAAAGTCCTTTTCCATCACGACAACGCACCAGCACACACCTCAGCAGTTGTGGTCGCAAAATTAATGGAAATAGGATTCCAACTCGTTTCGCATCCCCCCTATTCTCCAGACTTGGCTCCCTCGGACTACTATTTGTTCCCCAATTTGAAGAAATGGCTGGCGGGACAAAGATTTTATTCAAACGAGGAGGTGATTGCAGACACTAATGGATATTTTGCAGACTTGGACAAATCCTATTATTCGGAAGGGATCAACAAACTAGAACATCGTTGGACGAAGTGTATAAGCCGAAAAGGAGACTATGTCGAAAAATAAAAAAGGTTTACCCCAAACACATAAGTAGTTTTTTATTTTTGTACGGACTTTTCAAACCAGCCTCGTATATATAACCAGATATTACAATTAATAAATATGAGTAGCAACAGCCATACGTACCCAAGGTAGGTTTTACTACAGGGCAGCGAACGACCATTTGCTTTTCTTAGCGGTGTTCCACGGAAGCGGAGTAAGATTTTTTGCCTAAGACAGGGTTTACTTTACTGTTTTCTATTTTTCGATACCTTGAAATTTTAAATGGACGAGTGATTGATATAAGAACTCTTCCTGTATGTAGTTATGATGTTGTGCTGTATTTTATTTTCTCTGGAATGTCTTGTCTTGAAATAAATACATCTTTTCTATCCACCCGTCTATATCGATCACATTTCCCATCCCTAGTCTCTTTATTCGAGACATAAAAATATTTTCAGCCGAAAAACAATCTAAATTGCGAAAACATTTTCATTACTGCATTAATTACAATAATTTAAAGTAAACAGGCGAGGCTACTAAAAAATAACCTAAAAAAAAATGTGATAGATAAAATAACATTTTACTTTTAATTTATCTTGCCTCTATTTAATTTTACTTTTAGCTAAAACTGACCGAGTTTGCCAAGTATAAGCGAAACTAAAATAACTAGGAATCCTTTATTGATCGTAAATGTCATATTTCTAATTTATGAAAAGATACTTCGTTAAACAAATGGTCTTTTTTTGCCAAAAATTCATGGATGGCGACTGCCGTGTCATTGTGCAGCATCCAGCTGGATGCAATGCTTGGTCGCGTACATGCCATCATGTCCCTGAGACTTTCCGATACAAAATTGACACAGTTTGCCTCTAAGGTACAGATTCCTTGTGAAAGATCTTCTGACTCTTAAAAAAGCCAAAAATCTTCGATTTGTTCCTTATCGCTTTCTTTGGGACGAAGAGAATTTGCAACGTACTACTCTTCTAGACTTTGTCATTTTGTTTCGAAGTTGAACTCTATAATCCACGATTAAATTACTTTCATGGGACGCCTCACAGATATAACTTCGCTCCACACCACCTTAACAATCATAAAGTCACTGTATCAAGTTGAAACTTGTACTAAATCTAAGACAGGGGTTAACCTAACTACCATGTGGCGCGGGAGGCAGCAGTGTTATCGGTGCGTGCACCGCATTGCCAATCTAATTTGTTATTTGCCACACTACGTAAGATACCGAAATAGATAAATCATTAAATATTCATCATACAGTACTGCACACTTTGCTAATTTAATATTTAACAAATAAATGTCAACGTTAATGTTTTTTTTTTTCAGCGATGCTGCAACAATCGATGTCAACTTCTCTCCAATCACGCGACAGCTTAACTTCATCCAGCCTTCTTTTGAACAAAACGACCACAACAGACTATTCGAAATACGTCAAGAAATTTTCATCTAGCGTAGAATGCGGAAGTACGTACTGCAAGGACCTAAACTACCGGTAAGAAATTATTTATTTTTCTTATTATAATAGTAAGTTTTTCTATTTGCCAAAACTTCTGAAGTATTCGGACTTTAATGGCAATTCAACGCGGTTAATTGCAGCAACGCGTAGCTGCAAGTTTTTTTACTTCTGCATACGGACCAGAGACTCATAAACCAATATTTTTATCGATGTTACGAGTTTACTACAGCAAAAAATGGTACCTTCTTTTTCATCTTAGGACCTTTCGCCAGCGCCCTCCTTTTGCCAACAATCGGATCTTGCATAATAATTTTATATTTTTTTACTTCTTATTATCCAAAGTACAAGAGCTTGCGTATTTTCATGTTTCTAAAGAATTCAAGAGCCTTTTGATGCGTTCTCCTCAGGATCTCTGTGTTAGTAATATGCTCTATCCAACTAATTTTTAATATACGTTGGTTTACGCACATTATCGGCATATCAAATTTTATTAATCTTAACATCTTCAACCTTCAGACGCGTGTTCAAACGCTTAATTAAATAATTGGTCAGAGTATCTTTGTCTAACCCAGCGCTGAATGTCCACTTCTTCAGTGACCTGATCCTCCACTCTCACTGAAACTTTATGGTTCTAATATAGATTTTCTATTATTCGTCTATTTCAGTTTTCCTCAACATGTCCAGTAATTTATCGTGTTTCATCCAGTCGAAGAATTTCTCAAAAGTTATAAAACAAGTAAAGGGTGTTTTTTATAGAGGTATAAAACTTTTTTAACTGGCGGCCATTTTGTCAGCTATTAAGTGATTTATGTTTAGTTTGGTTTGGCATTTCAACATGAATAGACTGACGCCTGAACAACGCTTCCAAATTGTGCAAATTTATTTTGAAAATCATGGTTCTGTTCGAAATACGTATCGCGCACTACGTCCATTTTACGGTCAACATAATCGTCCATCAGAGCAATTAATTCGATTAACTATGGAACGTTTTCGCACCACGTTTACTCTAAATGATAATACGCATCTACAGAGACGTCATACAGTGCGCACAGAAGAAGTCATTGCTGCTGTAGAGCGTAGCGTAGAGGAAGACCCGAATCAGTCTATCCGCCATCGTGCACAGGAATTGGATATGTGTCCATCCACTTTATGGAAGATTTTGCGGAAAGATCTTGGTTTGCGTGCTTACAAAATCCAACTCATGCAACAATTGAAGCCACACGATCACCTAGCAAGGCGTAGATTCGCGAATGGGCCCAAAACAAGATTGCCGTTGATTCCGATTTTCATAAGCGAATTTTGTTTAGCGATGAAGCTCACTTTTGTTTGAATGGATACGTCAATAAACAAAACTGCCGTATTTGGAGTGATGATAATCCTCAAGTGTATGTTGAGACACCGTTACATCCAGAAAAACTGACTGTTTGGTGTGCTTTATGGGCTGGTGGAATCATTGGTCCGTACTTCTTTAAAAGCGATGCTGGTCAGAACGTTACAGTCAATGGTGACCGCTATAGAGCCATGATTACTGATTTTTTCGTTCATCAATTGAACAACCATGATGTGCAGGAGCTGTGGTTTCAACAAGACGGCGCAACATGTCACACAGCTCGTGCCACAATTGATTTATTGAAGGAAACGTTTGGTAACCGCATAGTTTCACGTTTCGGACCCGTGAATTGGCCTCCAAGATCGTGCGATTTAACGCCGCTAGACTATTTTCTGTGGGGATATGTGAAGTCGCTAGTCTACGCCGATAAGCCCGAAACGATTGACCACTTGGAGGACAACATTCGCCGCGTTATTGCCGATATACGGCCACAAATGTTGGAAAAAGTCATCGAAAATTGGACCTCCAGATTAGACTACGTCCGAACCAGCCGTGGCGGTCATATGCCAGAGGTCATATTTAAATTATAATGCCAGAATATCTTTCGAATAAAGTAAATTTCATGTCAATTTAAAAAATTCATCTTTGTTTTATTCCATTTCAAAGTTCTATACCTCTATAAAAAACACCCTTTATTAACCTCACGGTTAACGTCCCTTGAATGTTGTATGAATACCTGTATGACAAAGGTTCCTAGTCCGTTTCTAAATCCAAGTTGGGAGTGAGCGATTCTTGTTTCAAACGTTTTGTAAATTTTTTCATGAATGATCTCTAGGAATGAGAGCTTCATATAGCAATATTGTGCCCCCGAAAAATACTGAGTATAAATAAGACTGCGATTAA
Source organism: Pachyrhynchus sulphureomaculatus (assembly GCA_019049505.1). NCBI lineage: Eukaryota > Metazoa > Arthropoda > Insecta > Coleoptera > Curculionidae > Pachyrhynchus > Pachyrhynchus sulphureomaculatus. The sequence goes on from CM032448.1 coordinate 1,974,518, forward strand.
ACGTGTTCAACTTCTAGCATAAAAAAATTGCGTTAATCTTAAAAAACCTTAAAACAATATGAAAAGTGTTGCATATAATCAGAAATACAGTGAAGTCCGTTTATAACGAACTCCAAAAATCACTAAGAATGGTTCGCTATATCCGACAATCAGTAGGATCTTCTCGGTGATTTTTCAATCCACTAAGTCAACGGTAGCTCATCATCTGAATCATATCTACATTACTTCCTTAAAAATCCACTATGCTTAAAACAGTTTGCAATGGTTTCTCTACTGACTCTTTGCCAAGCCATATGGATAAAGTTTATAGCGTCCAAGAGAGTTACAGAAAAAATATGTTACCTTTATCGATCGTTTCTAACATTTTCATAAGTAAGATCTTCCTATAATGACATTTTAAAGAATGTATCACACCTTGATCCATAGGCTGGAGCTTTGCACTTGTGTTTGGAAGCATAAAAACCGATTTTAGATCAACTTCATGGTACACTGGACAGTTGTCAATCAAAAGTAATATTTTTCTGTATGTGAAATTTATTTCTTTGTCCCGTTTGATCAGATCGTTTTTAAAAATTTCTGATGTCATCCAGACTTTACTTTTGATTTTTACTTTACTGGTAAATGTTTGTTGTTAAAACACCTGGGATTGGCGGACTTTCCTATCACCAACAATTTTCTTTTCTCTGTTCCAGATATATTTGCAGTTACCAACACAGTAATACTTACTTTTGATAATAATTTTCCACCAGCACAACTCTCTCCAACAAACTTTAATGTCTTATCAGGCGTCATCTTTTAAAACAAATCCGTTTCATCCGCATTAAAAATCTCTACATATTCATAACTTTCTCAAATTTCCTGCGATACATTGGCCAGCCACTGATCAACAACAGTCTTATCCACTCCTGCAGGTTCTCCTACTGTCTTACCCTCACTAACATTATATCGTTTTTTAAATCGTTCAATCCAACTTCTAGAACAGTTAAACTCGGTGTTCTCTATTTTCCTTCCCAATTCACTAGCTTTCTCTTGTAAAGTATAGCCGGTAATAGGAACATGTTCATGTTGTTTTTGACTAAACTTACTTTTTACAACTAAATCTATCATAGATTGATAAGATTTCTTGCCTCTTCTTCCATATGGTAAAAACCGTAGATTTAGTTAAATTCAACAGTTTGCAAACATGGCTTTGTTTAACTCCATTTTCTATTTTCCTTATAATATCTTGTTTATCTCTTGAAGTAAACACTTTACGTTTTTGTTTACTCATTTTAAAATAAAAACTTAAACATTCACTTGCATAACACAACAAGTAAATTGAAAATAATACTGCTCGAACTAGCGACGCGGCGGAAACAAGTAGAATAGGGGTTCACAGCGAATTTCGGTGAATTCCCTAGATTAAGTAGCGCGACTTCGAGCAGAGGGAGTGGCGAGTTCGTTATAAACGGACACAAGACATCCAAATTTGGCTCGTTTTATCCGGAAGTTCGTTATAACCGATCAAAATTTGCATTGGTCTTATGGAAGTTATTTCGTGCAGTATAAAATAGTTCGTTTGAACCGGAAATTCTCTATAAACGGGTTCGTTATAAGCAGACTCCACTGTATGTTGGATGCAACAACTATAACGAAACTTATTTCTTACATATGTCAAATATTTTAAGAAATCTATTAGGATAATAATAAAACGAGCTATTAAAAGAGATACAATTCTTTTTTCTTTCTCCCTAGGGAACACTTTCACTGTCTCGATTGCAACTCACGAGTGTTCATCAAAAAAGAAGAGATGATCCGGCACTTTAAATGGCATAAGAAACGCGACGAGTCTCTACAGCACGGCTTTATGCGGTACAGCCCTCTCGACGACTGCAGCGATAAATTTTCGAACTGTACGCACAATAAGAAACAGACGCATTATCACTGCATGCAGGAAAACTGTGATAAAGTGTATATATCGACAAGTGATGTGCAGATGCATAGTAATTATCACAGAAAGGACAGCGCTATTATGCAAGAAGGATTTCAGAGGTAACAATAATAAGAAAATATAGAACAGTATATTATGAAAACGCTGAACCTGTATTGTTTCAAATAAAATATCGTATTTAGTGATACTGAATATACTTTTCTATTAACATGAATTTGTGTGTTTTTTTAGGTATAGAGCCACAGAAGAATGCGGCGCCTCGTACTGTGCATTTTTTGGCCAAAGAACAACACATTTCCACTGTAGACGTTCTGGGTGTAGATTTACGTTTAAAAATAAGTCTGACATGGGTACGTACAAGTTTTGCACTTTTTTTTGCTACAAATTTAAGCGAAAAAACGAGAAGAACTATTCGCGGTTTTTGTTATCTTTTTCTACGTCTGACGCCTATCCGTTCCTGATGTTGGCGATCCTGGTTTTGTTAGCTGCCACTCTAAAGAGTTGAATCGATGTCATCCCAAACCATTTCTTCAAGTTTGCCAGCCAAGATATTCTTCTTCTATCAGGGCCTCTCTTGCCAGCAACTTTCGCCTGGATGATATTTTGTAATAACCGATATTTTTCGTATCTCATGACGTGGCCGAAATATTCTAATTTTCTTTTGATCGTTGCGAGTTTAGGTCCATGCCGATTCTGCGGATAACCTCTTGGTTTGTAACATGATTTGTCCAGGGAATTCGTAGTATTTTCCTGTAGATCCATGTCTCAAAGGCCCTAATTTTCCTCTATGTGGCCTCTGGCACTGTCCACGCTTCTGAGCCGTACAAGAAAGTTGAGAACACATAGCACCTGATTATCCTTATTTTCAAGTCTCTCGAACAGTCATTTTGATAAAGGACATTTGATTTAATTTCCAGCGAGTGATCCCAATATTCATTTATTGTACATACCAAATAAGTAAATTTATTTCTTATATCTTTGGCATAGGTGTTTTGGACATGGTCCTTAGAAATGACCTTATATTTAGTCTTTTTGGCATTCAATTCGAGGCCATATTTAGGGTTTATCTCCTGCTGAGAAGTATCATCCGCATATTGTTTATAAATTGTCCGTTCGTAAGGATTCCTTACTCGACCTTATTAAGTGCCCTCTGGAAAGATTCTTCCAGAATAAAGGTTAAAAAGGAATGCTTATAGAACGCATCTTTGTTTCACTCCTCTTGTGATTTCAGCAGTCTCCTTCGGCCCCAATATAGACTGGCTACAATCATGACATCTTTTCCATCATATTCTTAAACCTCTTTATTAACTCGCCATGTTGACATCCACAAAACTATTTTCAACAGTTATTCGTAAGAAATACCTTAAGAAAGATCTTTACGTCACTCATAGGCTGATAATTCTAAAGTCTCCACATGCCTTAGCCGTAAGTTTCTTCGGCGCAGCGTGACAAAGGTCGATCGTAAGGGATTATGTCAGTTTCAATGTTTAACTCCCCCATTCTAAAAGTTATTTGGAGCCCATATGAAACTGTAAGTCCCGAAGTTGAAGGACCTGTTTACAAGCTCAACAAGTCAGCAATTTTGTTTTAAAAAAATACATTCATTTTTTATTTTTAGAAAAACACAAAACTTATCACATCAAGGACGAGCAACTCTCCAGGGACGGCTTCAAAAAATTTATGAAAAACGAAGCGTGTCCCTTCGATAATTGTCGCTTTTCTAAAGTGTGCAACCACATTCACTGTATACGGCCCCAGTGTTCCTATGTACTTCACAGTTCCGGGCAGTTATTTTCTCATAAGAGGAAGCATGAAAGAAAAGACAGTGAACTGGCATATAGGTAAGAAATTTATATATATATATATATATATATATATATATATATATATATATATATATATATATATATATATATATACAGGGTGATTGGTAATTCGATCTATTCCTTGAAAGATGTTATCCTACAGCCAATTTACAACAAATTTGTTTCTATGAACCGTGGGTCTAAAATTAGTGGTTTTTGAGTTATTGCAATTTTTAGATTTTTTAAAAAAATTTTCCAACTTTTGACCATAAACTTCCAATTGTGAAAAAAACGGCTCCACTCTGATCATTGAATTCACACTTTTCTAATAGCTGACAAAAGATTGATCATTTCAAAAAAATCATGGCTAAAATAAAATTGTCATGTCATGAAATTTTTTTTCAAATATCGTTTAAATTGTAGAGGATTACTCAAAAAATTTTTATGGCACTTGGAGTACAAATTGCGGAAATAACTTCCTCATTTCATAGGCTCTTAAAAAATGTACAAATGTTGCCAACTTTCATATGGATTTGGAAAAAATCCTACTAAAATGCGAGAGGGCGCGTTGCAGGTCTCCATGTAAATAGAATTAAATTTTGTTGATTTTCAGAAATAAATAAAAAAAAAGTTAAGAATTCTTGATTATCATTCTTCAGTTACCCGTCACAAAAAATTACAAATTATATTTAAATTGTCTCCCTCGCTTACGTATGTAATCACGAGATCTACGGCGTACTTCAGACACAGTCACTTGTATTGAAATTGTGTCTTTGATGTATTGGGCGGCTGCCAAAATGCTCTCTCTCAACTCATCTTCGGATTCGACTGACGTACGGTACACTAAATCCTTTGTGAGCCTAAATGTAAAAGTCCCATGGTATCAAATCTGAACTCCTCGCCGGCCAGGGTGTCGAACCGCCTCGACCAATCCATCCCATTAGATAATTATCGTCCAGCCACTGTCGCACGTCCTGGAAATAGTGGGCTGGGCAGTCATCATGCCGGTAAATCATATCTCTTCTTGTGGCTAGTAGCACATCCGCCAGCAGCGTCGTTTTCGTAGGTGATCCTGTTTAGGCCTTGAGGTAAAAACAATGGTCTGATCAAATGATTGTGGATGACTCCCATCCACACGTTAAGGAGGAATCTTCGCTGGTGAACCGTTTCGTTTAATATCATCGCGATCAAATTTGGGTTCGTCAGTCCAAAGAATTTTTTTTCAGGTAATCGGGGTCTTCCATGTCAGCGTTTAGTAAAAATCGGCAAAAATCAATCCTTCTGACGGTATCTCCTTCCTAAATAGCATGCACTAACGTGTAATGGTCTAGATAAAGTCGTGATATGTATGCACAGTGAACAAGACTTTCCATTGAATCAAGCCAAGGCGCCTCACAACAGCTCTTGTCGAAATAGTGCCGTCTGCCCGAACACACTGCAACATTTCTTCCCCTTCGACAGGATCAGGAACGTGAGGCCTGCCAGCGTCGCTTTGGCGTCGTTGAACCGATCGTACCAAACCCACTTACGTCAGGTCAACGGCGCTTAGGGAATCGCCTTTGGTATTCTCTTTACGCTGCAGCGGCATTATTTTGGCCACAATTTTTTTTTAAAGTGATCAGTCTTTCGTCACCTATTAGAAAAGTACGAATTCAATGACCAGGGTGGAGTCGTTTTTTCACAATTGGCAGTTTTTGGTCAAAAGTCGGAAAATTTTTTAAAAAAATCTTAAAACTGCAATAACTCAAATATATATATATATATATATATATATATATATATATATATATATATATATATATATATATATATATATATACAGGGTTATAGGGAAAGTCGTCCTAGATAATTAAGGACGTTATAGTTTAGGTCGTTTCTGACCGATTTGACTCTATGACATGATGTCCTAAACTTAACCGTTTTCGAGATATTGAAGTTTAAAAATTTTCTAAAAAAAACATGTTTTTTTGCTTTTATATCGATTTTTTTTATTAGAGGTTTTCGAGTGCAATTTTTTGGTTATTTTTAGTTAGTCTGTATGTCAAGTATCAAAAATCATCAAAAAAATTTGAACTAGTTACTAACAGTTTCAAATGGCGGCTTGTTAATGTTTCTAAATTACGAATTTTTACCAAGTGTTTCCTACTTTAAATCAATAAAGAGAAAAAAAAAGTATAAAAGTTATTCTACAAATTATTTTAAAAACTTTTACGTCTTTTTAGCTATCAAAAAAGGTATAATACTAGGAGTTTAATAGGAAAACTATACACAGAATGACACCTAAAGCGGGCTCGGGTAGCAAAAGGTAAATTTTTAGTTCTAGGTGAAAATACGAAAAATACACAAATAAAACAAAAAACCTTGCAATTTAATATTTTTTATTAATTATAATTCATGTTCTATATGGTCGCCCCTATTTCTAACAAAAATTCTCATTCTTTTTCTTAAATTACTTTTCACAACGCTAGTTGTGAGGTGTCGCCTCATTTCGTCAGCCGCATCAATTATTTTTTGTCTTAGGACATCCACGTTTTCGATAGGAGTCATCTGGTCGTATACGAGATTTTTCATGTGACCCCACACATAAAAATCCATCGGTGTTAGGTCTGGGCTTCTCGCCGGCCAAGGTATGGGTCCGCCTCTTCCAATCCATTTGTTGGGATAATTGTCATTGAGCCATGCACGAACACTTCCTCTGTAGTGAGCTGGGCAGCCATCGTGTTGAAAGTACATGTTTTGTCTCAAACCAATAGGTAGGTCTTCCATCAAATTAGATAAATCGTTCCGCAAAAAATTGTCGTATTCCTCGCCATTCAAATTATCTGGCAGGAAGAATGGCCCAACCAAATAATTTGAAATTATACCCATCCACACATTTAAGCTGAATCTTGTTTGTGATCCTTTCGTTCTTTTTTGTTTGGGTTGCCTTCCTCTTTAGAAGCCCAATAGTGGGCATTGTGGTAGTTTGTAAGACCGTTTTTGTCGAATTTCGACTCGTCAGTCCATAGTATTTTCTTAAAAAAAGATGCATCTTCGACATCGGTATTGAGCATAAATCTGCAGAATTCTAATCGTCGCAAACGGATCCCCTTCTTCAATGACTTGCACGGGCGTATAGTGGTAAGGGTGTTGCCCAACAGTATGCATTACAAACCATACCTTCCACTGCGAAATACCAAGCTGTTGTGCGACAACATTGGTAGATGTGATTGGGTCCACCTCAAAGAGACGTCGTATTTCGTTTTCTTCGTCAAAGATACGTGGTCGTCCCATGTCAGTACGGAACCAGTTTCTCGTAGTCTTCGGTAAGTTCCATCAAATACGCTAACATCAGGTACACGACGAGTAGGATATCGCAGTATGTATTCATCACGTGCACGTGACGACACTCCTTCGCAAAATCCGTAACACATTAGGATGTCAGCATATTCCTCGTTGGTATACGTTGCCATATTCACAAGCAGAGATCAAAATCCAGTTACGAGCCAATTCCCACAGTCAGAAGATGAAACACAGATATTTTTGAAAAGCACGGTATAGCCCATCTATCACGGACGAATCGCATGAGCAGACTAAAAATCATTCAATAATGTTTAGTGAACAGAAAATGTCACTCGCACAGAGAGTACCCCGACCGGAAAAAATGCTTACTCAACCCTTTTTATTGTTTGAAGGTGCAGGTAGTAAAACGGTAATTGGTAGTATCTAAATTCTATTATTATGTTACTCTACATTTGGGCCTATTGAAATCTCATTTTCTTAGAATTTTCAATAAATCCAGTAGATATTATACCGTTTTAGATAGCTAAAAAGACGTAAAAGTTTTTAAAATAATTTGTAGAATAACTTCCATACATTTTTTTTCTCTTTATTGATTTAAAGTAGGAAACACTTGGTAAAAATTCGTAATTTAGAAACATTAACAAGCCGCCATTTGAAACTGTTAGTAACTAGTTCAAATTTTTTTGATGATTTTTGATACTTGACATACAGACTAACTAAAAATAACCAAAAAATCGCACTCGAGAACCTCTAATAAAAAAAAAACGATATAAAAGCAAAAAAACATGTTTTTTTTTAGAAAATCTTTAAACTTCAATATCTTTAAAAAACGGTTAAGTTTAGGACATCATGTCATAAGTCAAATCGGTCAGAAACGACCTAAACTATAACGTCCTTAATTATCTAGGACGACTTTCCCTGTAACCCTGTATATATATATATATATATATATATATATATATATATATATATATATATATATATATATATATATATATATATATATATATATTATATACTGGAATTTGAATCCAAGGCATGTAGTTTTCCGGGATATTGCTCTACTACTAATTTAGGGGGATTAATAATATAAAAAAAATTCACAAATCTATATAGTAAAATGACAGAACAAAGGCCGAGGTCCTGAAACAAAATACCGTCCAAAGTAAGATTTTGTTAACATTATTCAAAATTGGAGTGAATATTATAAAAACATAACTGTTACATTAAACAACACCACTTTTTCAGAAAATACAAACTAGCCCAAAGTATGATGAAAACCTTGGCCGATGGTGGAATCCCCCGGTTCCAAATGAACCCCTTCAACCCTCTAGCTAGAGACTACGAGGCACAAATAGATCTCGCGAACTTTTACAACCAACAAAATTCCATGTCCAACATGTCGAACGTCTCCAACACTGAAAGTCTGAGTGATCGAAATTCTCCACTGAGTTACAATGATGAATCCGAAGGTAAATTTGAATTAATGCAATTTTTAAAAAGAGGTCGTCAAAAAGTTAACTTCTTTAACCCCTAGCAATCTGTCACTTTAAATATTAATATTTATAATTTCAGGTGCTCTGGCAATGGATCTTAGCGCAAGTGAAACATCAAATTTCCCCTCTCACGAAGACACCTTAAACGTGGAAGATTTCTGGCGAAAGTTTTGCCAATACATTCCCGAAGGTCAGCAATGTATCAATAAGGAAAACTGCGAGTATCACTTTCAAGAACACTTCCACTGCGTCCAAGACAATTGCGAAGTTGTATTCACAAATAAAGAGAGCGCCAGAGAACATTCCAGGAACCACGAACAACAGGAAATCATTACAGACAATTTTTTTTCTACTTCGGAGATAAATGAACCTTGTGAAGACCAATCCTGCCTTTACCAAAACAAAGAGAAACACTTCCATTGTAATATTGACAATTGCAGGGAGGTTATATTGTCGTCTGATAAGCCTTTTAGGCGGTTAGAGCATTATAGGATGCACCAATACAGTCAAAAATTGAGTTTGACCAAGGATCCCTTGACTGCGACACATTTGGCTACCAGTATTGATGGAATGTTTTGTAGAAAAACGCGGCAGACCACCAAAGAACAGAGTTATCGAGGTGTGGAACGACTATAACCCAACAGGCTGTTCCCAGAGCCTCATGGATAGTCCTCAGGCGATATTTACGAGCTTCAAGTTGCCCAAGCCTTCCACCACGCCATCTGGTGGAAAAGAAATGGAACAAGATGAAGAGGAGGAAAGGTAATGAATAAAATAATCAATGATATAATTTACTTGTTTATAAATTGATACACCACCACCACCACAGCAGACAAAAACCTTCCAGAAAGCCAAAAATATAAAATTTATTTACAAATCATATTCTTTTTTACTTTCAGGCACCACCACTTAAGCAACAAAAGCCCTTCCTTCTCGTTTCACCCTCCTTCAACCCCAACAATCATGTCCGACTACTCCAACACTCTTCAAAGCTTCGACAGCTACGGGGAGAATACCAAATGCCCCGATACCCTCTGTCCTTATCTAGGCTCATCTCATTTTCACTGCAACAGAAAGAGATGCCTATATGCCACCGATCAGATGGAGTATCTTATAAGTCACGCGAAGGATTTTCATGAAAACGTGGAAATATTGGAGGGGTTCGAGTTCTACGATAGGATGGTCGATTGTAGGTTGCAGGGTTGTGCTTCAAATAAAGTTAACAGGTACGTCTTACTCTTTAATGCTGTAAACATATTCTAAAACATGTTATTTAAAGTACTGCAACCACTTTATTTGTTACAGGCATTTTCACTGTACACGTCCAATCTGCAACTACTCATTTGTCCAATATTCCCAAATGACGATACACAATCAAAAGCATGAGACAAGTCGAGCAACATCTCCCGCGTATCCGAGTATAAGAGTAAAAAGCGAAGAACTGTTAGTTGAGCGAGGCGAACAACTGGACACTAAACCTGGAGAGTTTGCCGTCAACTTGAGCCAGTCGACTAGCGGAGATAGCAATAAAATATCAGGTACGGATTTTTTTGTAAAATTTGGGAGTAGTAAAATTGTTATTATTATTTTACATTAGGGAGTAAGGTGTTTTTGAAATTAGGGCTGTTTTTAATAGATAATAGTACTCACTAAAATAAAACAAATATAACATATAAAAGTGTCATGTAAATACGCATGTTCCTGCAGCTCTGTCCGCAAGAATAACGCAACTAGGGGTAATTAAGCACAGAAAAGTCACCATTACCTATCGATCTATTTCTAACCCAAACTAATCTCCTAGCACTTTACCATATAAGTATCTGCAATACCGACGGTATATTTATATATATATATATATATATATATATATATATACGAGGCTGGTTTGAAAAGTCCGTGCAAAGTCCGAGAGATGGCACCACCGGCGCGTATCGAGGTCATGTTTAGTTAGTAGCATCTCTTGAATGAACGGACACCAAGTTTCAGCCATATTGGTATATTTCTTTGTGTTTGGCATTCGTGTGAATCAAGGAAGTCGAGTGATTTTCAAGAAATGGACGAAAAAGAATTTCGTGTGATGATTAAACATTACTTTATGAAAGGCAAAACGCCTCAGGAGACTAAAGGGGAGCTGGATAAACATTATGGTGACTCTGCACCTTCGATTAGAACAGTTTATAAGTGGTTTCAAAATTTTCGGACTGGCCATATGGGCACAAGTGACGCTGAACGTTCTGGACGGCCTGTGGAGGTTACGAGTCCAGAAATCATTGATCAAATCCATGATATGGTGATGGATGACAGAAGAGTTAAGGTGTGTGAGATTGCTAGTGCTGTGGGCATCTCGACTGAACGGGTACATAATATTTTACATAAACATTTGGACATGAGAAAGCTATCCGCAAGATGGGTGCCGCAATTGCTCACGCTTGACCAAAAACGGAATCGTGTGAAGTGTTGCAAGGATGGTTTGCAGCTGTTCCAGAAGAATCCGGAGGACTTTAAGCGTCGTTTCGTCACTGTGGATGAAACATGGATACATTACTATACTCCTGACACCAAACAACAATTTAAACAATGGGTTACCAAGGGGGAATCTGCACCAAAAAAGGCGAAGACTGTTCCTTCGGCCGGAAAGGTTATGGCGACTGTCTTTTGGGATTCGCAAGGGATAATCCTCATCGACTATCTGGAAAAGGGTAAAACTATTACAGGTGAATATTATTCATCGTTATTGGACCGTTTGAAAACCGAGCTGCAAGAAAAACGCCCGCGATTGGCCCACAAGAAAGTCCTTTTCCATCACGACAACGCACCAGCACACACCTCAGCAGTTGTGGTCGCAAAATTAATGGAAATAGGATTCCAACTCGTTTCACATCCCCCCTATTCTCCAGACTTGGCTCCCTCGGACTACTATTTGTTCCCCAATTTGAAGAAATGGCTGGCGGGACAAAGATTTTATTCAAACGAGGAGGTGATTGCAGACACTAATGGATATTTTGCAGACTTGGACAAATCCTATTATTCGGAAGGGATCAACAAACTAGAACATCGTTGGACGAAGTGTATAAGCCTAAAAGGAGACTATGTCGAAAAATAAAAAAGGTTTACCCCAAACACATAAGTAGTTTTTATTTTTGCACGGACTTTTCAAACCAGCCTCGTATATATATATATATATATATATATATATATATATATATATATATATATATAAAACCAAAAATAATGATGTTATGAATCCAAATGAGAACCGCTGCCGTGATGATATAACCGCGAAGAACTAATTTTACAAAACGCAACTGAAGCAACAGCTTTTATCGTGACAGTTGACAACTTTACGAGTTTTGTCAGTTATAAATAAAGTTTTTTTAAGAACTTTAAAGTTTCCCAAGAATAAGTATCAAGTAATTTTATTATTTTGTAAGGTTCAAAATGAATACTTTGTGACACTTATTTTTATGTAGAAAGTGTTTTCATTTTCTTTTTTTCCAGATTTTACATCATGCTTTATGTTCTACCGGATTTACTAGTTAGTAATAAAAATGATTTTTTTACACGGTATCGTGTCACTAATTTTTTAAACTCAAATGTAGTGATTCGTGGTATTACCAACCAACTTTGAACAGAAAATTATTTGTGTAGTTTAGATGTCGGCTTTTTTGTGTATTATTTTCTTCACTGAACATCAAATATTTTTGCAGCATAAAATGCTTTTCTAAACCGAAATAAGCAAAGTTCCATTAATTAATCACAGCACGAAATAATCAATACTTATTGAGAAACCATATTTTTAATTATTTTTATGCAGTTGCCTTTAATGCAATAATTTGCTAGTTTTAATATATTAAACGATTTTCATAACACCCGGTATATATATATATATATATATATATATATATATATATATATATATATATATATATATATATATATATATATATATATATATATTTGACATTAATAAAACAGCATTAATTTAGAAAAGCATAAGTTTATTAAGTTTTAAAGAAAAGTGAAATTAATGTTAGTAAAAGTCAATATTTAGTTGAGCCACCTTTAGCCGCTATCAAAGCTTTAATTCTGCGCGGCATGCTATCAATGCAAGATTGTACTGTCTCCTGCATTTAAGGATGATGATTCCACACATGAATAATCTTTTCTAGGAGCTGGTAATCACATCTTTAGCCACTTCTCTTTTCATCAGCTCCCACACATTTTCAATGGGGCCAATCCGACAGAGGGATATTTTTTTCTGCCAAAAAAGCTTTAACAGACCGAGCAGTGTGGCAGGGAGCTCCATCTTGCATGAAAGTGAATGGTTCCCCATTTGGAAACCATTCTCTGAGCTGCGGAATCAACCGATTTTGTAATACTTCTTTGTACTGATCTTGCCTCATTATTCCTTTGACGACGTACAGACGTCCAGTGCCCTTGCCGCTGATGACTGACCAAATCATCACTTTGGTGAGATGTTTAACCGTCGGGACGACACAATCAGGATGAAACTTTTCTCCATGACGACGACGCACATACTGAGCTTTATTCTGCAAAATTTCGAATGTGCTTTCGTCACTGAAGCAGACCTGTCAAAAATAGGAAAAATATATAAACTTCCATGTTTATTTGCTTTATTTAACTGAAAATGATAATAATGTATCAATTATTGATTAAATTGCTGTATCTTACCGATCTCCAGAAGTCCACATCTTTGTCTTGCCATTGTTTGGCCCACTTCAGGCGCTTTGCTTTCATTGCAGCTGTTAACTTGGGCTTCCTGGCGGGGCGACAGGCCTTAAAATCTAATTCTTTCAATTTTCTTCGAACAGTGCGCTCAGAAGCATTTACGCTAGCATCCTGGAGTTGTGATTTTATTACCTTTGTGGTAGCAAATCTACACAAATTTTCTTCAAACATCTCTCTGACCGTGGAGTGAAAATTGGTTTTCTACCGCATCTTTTCTTTCTTTTCGGGCTTTATTCCTTCCCTGACTCAATTTTCTTTTTTATGCGTCGTACACTAGCTTCAGAAACCTCCAATCTTCGTGATATTTCTCGGTTTGTAAATGTTTTCGCAATCACAAGGGCCTTCACTTCAGCTTTTTTACGTGGTGAAAGATCGCCTTTTCTACCCATAATGAAAATAGTCCAATTACTTTTTTAAAACACTGCATACAAAATAAACTAATAACTGAGTAGTATAAAACTGTTAAACAAACAATCACAGTCCATAAAGCCACAGAAACACGTCCGTACCTGACTCGATTCCGATCGCGACTGATACAGGTTTGTACTTGTTTACGTTCATGTATCACTTTGTCAACACAGTGTTGCCATATGTTAAAAATAAATACAAATATGTAGTCTACAACCATTCTTTTAAATAAAAATCAATAATATTGTAGTTTAAATATACCATTATTGCATAAAAACTCTTAAGAATCATAAAATTACTAAAAAAAATACAGTGCGTCTAATAATTTGGCCAGGGACTATATATGTATATATATATATATATAATATATATATATATATATATATATATATATATATATATATATATATACGTATATGTGGAGAGAAAAAATGAAGGCGTAAGTGACTTTATTTAGTAAGAATAATGCTCGAACTTAAAAACACCTTACAAACAAAATTTGCATTTTTGCAGTGTACACTGCGTTCTCAGTATCTCAGGAGTATTCTTCTAGAAAACAGTAAAATAAATAAACAAATATAGGGGGTTTACCAACTAAAAGTACTTCGAATAATTGAAAAATGGAAATAATAACATACGTCGAAAAAAATCTTAACCTATCTTTTCATCCTATAGGTATTGAAACAATGAGACGTAAACACAATTTATAGTCAAGGTATTTCAGTTGGTGGATACATTCAATTGGAAGCCCTATATTTGTTGCTTGAGTATTATTTTTTTAGTTATTTATAGCGTTTTTTTGTTATGTATAAAGTTGTTGTAAATATATAGTGTAAATTATTGTTTCTAGTGGTGAAGGCTTCTGGGACATTTTACCCTATTTCTACGTTACCGGTGGACCAGCAACGTTCACCGCCCAATCATGTCATTTTGACAGGTACGAAACAGTACTAACAAAAAAAACAGACCCGATTAACCGTTAATTCACAATATAACATATAACGAAACTAATAAGTATTTAATAATTTTCTAACCATAAAATAATGCTTATTTAGACAGTAATTTTTTTCTTACTTTAATTATTATTAATTTTCTCAGCGCAATTTGAAAGCTAAATATCAATCATATTGTGTGTGTGTGTGTGTGTAAAAAAAATATATCGTATAAAGAAAATATAGCCCACTACACCCTGTATACGGCCACTGTTACTAACCGTTTTGATCATAATAAAATCCGACAATACCTATAGTGTATTTGTTTGGAGTTGATTGCAGAATTCTCTCATTGTAGATGCAAACACATGTTGGGGTGCGCCCAAAAAAAAAAAAGATTTCTTATGTATTTTACTGGATTTTGCTACCTGTTTTGAATTATTTTTAAGGGTGCACCCTATTTTAGGCAGAAAACCCCTGCTATACAATAGAGCCATAATATGTAAATAAGGGTTCATCGGTAGCATAGCCGTCTGAGCGTAACCTGCTTTTAGTGTTTAATAAAATAAAATTATCTAAAAAATAAAGTTATTACTAAAAATGTTTTAATCTATAGATCTACGTATATATACAAATTCACAATTCACGATATATAGGGTGGCGCATAAGTAACGTTATGATTTAATAAGTGAATAATTTTTTTGTTAACGTCTTTTTTTTATTTTTTTTTTCAAAATTAACTTTGAAAATCTTGGGAAATTTATGATGGAAAGACTCAGCACAGAACAAAGAACCAAAGTTGTTCAATTTTATTATGAAAGTCAGCATTCGATTATTCAGACACAAAGATCGTATCGAAATTTCTTTCATGTTCGAAATGCACCTAGCGCTCCAACAATTTACCGATTGGTTCAGCGGTTTTCGGCAACAACGGGCTGTCTGTGATCTTCCGCGTGCTGAAAGACCTCGTGCAGTTCGAAATGATGTGAATATTGCTCGGGTGCAAGCAAGTATTGAGGAAAACCCCGAAACTTCCACCAGGCGACGTTCTCAGCAGTTGGTGATGTCTAGGCGGTCTTTGCAAAGAATTTTACATAATTTACACCTTTTCCCATATAAGATTCAATTGGTTCATGAGTTAAAACCAAATGATGCACAAAGACGCATTCAATATTGTCGCCGTTTGCAAGAATTGTGCCTAGAAAACGAGTTTATTCACAAACTCATAATGAGCGATGAGGCCCATTTCCACCTCAATGGTCACGTGAATAAACAAAATTGCAGAATATGGGGCACCCAAAATCCAAGAATAATTGTTGAACATCAAATGCACCCACTTAAATGCACAGTATGGTGTGGAATAACTTCAGAAAAGATCATTGGACCATATTTTTTCGAAAACGACGAACAAGTTGCGGTTAATGTGAATGGCATTCAATACCGGGCAATGATTGAAAAATTTTTTAAAGCCCGAGGTAGAGAACAATTCAGAATTGTGGTTCCAACAAGATGGAGCCACAGCTTACACAGCTCGTCCAACTATGGCTCTCCTGCGCGAAATTTTTGCCGATCGAATAATATCGCGTTTTTCTGACTGGCCACCGCGTTCGCCCGATTTAACGGCTCCCGATTTTTTTTTTGGGGTTACCTAAAGAGTAAGGTATATGCCAATAAGCCAAGAACCATCCAACAGCTTAAGGCGAATATCCGAGAAGAAGTGAGGGCGCTGGGACCTGAAATTCTAAAACTCTGGAAAGAGCACGTCAGGTCGAAGCAAACAATGGGCACCATTTGAAAGATATTATCTTCAAAACATAATGTGAACATATTTCCAAACTATATTCTAAATTTTAATAAACGCCAACGTTAAATAAAATCAGAAAGAAAAAAGTTATTCATTAAATAAATCATAGCGTTACTTATGCGCCACCCGATATAAGTACTTTAATTACAGTCAAAAACAATCATCATCTTCAAAATCTGAAGACTCGACTTCTCTTAAATTGATAATTAAGGGTTCTATTTCCACAGTTTCTTCGATGTATTCGTGAAGTTATATATATTAACATTCGAATGCATTTTTCCAATTATCTTTCTTTGATCCTCTCTATTCCGGCGTCTTGTCTTGAAGTTTGAACGTTGTGTTTTCCCTTGCCCAAATTAGCTCTATGGGATTCAATTCACAATGATATGGAGGTAATCTAAGCACTGTGATGTTCCGTTCCTTTTCCATCTCATCAACTGCGTATTTATTAAACGATGCCTTACTTTGTTTCGCAATTTTGAGAAGTTCCGCTGTTAACATCTTTATGTTTGAGATATTTGTCTCTTATCCATTGAAGAATATCCGCTTTCTTCCATGAATTTCTCGGAAGTCGTTCTAATATTCGAGAATGGTAATGGAGCATTGTCTAATACTATAACTGATTCTGCTGGTGTACATTCAATCATTTGTTAAAAGTACTCAAAAACATCGGCCGTCATCTCCTTATGATAATCTTTAGTTGACTTTGATTCGAATTCCAACAAGCCACCGTCGAAAAATCTGTTTTCACTACCAATATGTGCTATAATTAGCCTAACTTGTTTGGCACTCTTAATGTTTTTGTCAATTCAGAATTTATTCACTGTGTGTCCGTCATTAACCCAAGTTTCATCTCAATAAAAAATATTTCTTTCTTCAGCTCGAAATTTTCTGATTGCTCGTAGATATTCTCTTTTCCGACAAATTATTTCTGTTTTATCGATAAGAACAGATTTTTCTATTGTGTTTTTCCCAACGAAAATTCAGATTATTTATTTTCCTTTGTGATTCTGAGGTTCGTTGCAAGGACCGCGTTTTCTTTCTTTTAGAAATCTATAAATAGTTGCTGATCCAATTGCCGTCATGTTGGCACACGTTTCCACAATTTCACGGACTTGGCTTGTTGGCCGTTGATGCACTAGGGCATCGTGAACGTTAATTGTTTTTCTCGCAGAGAAAATGCAGATTTACAGACTACGCGAAGTTCGACCGAGGCAAAACTGAAAGTTGAAGCCATCGCTGTTCTGATTTGAACTAAGCATATTATAGGTTTTTGCTTTATTTTTATACTTTTACAGAATATTTTGATTGCATACTTAGGTACTTAGGCACCTACCTACCGATAAGTACTTTGGCTAATTATATTCCAATAACTACTAAAATCCTACCTATTATCATTAACCTTTATAACACTGTAGATTTCTAGTTCTTAAGAATTGTTAATTGTGCTCGTTTAGGCCTTTATCATACAAATAAGAGTTTTTAGTTTCATCATTTATTTATTAAAATAAACTTTGAAAAATTTTATATAGCTTATTGTAAAGGTTAGAAAAAGGTCGTACTGTTGTATAGAGATAGAAAATAAAGGTGATTAAAACTAAAAATGCAATAATTGGTATAGAAATTTCGGACGTTTATAACCCATGTTGTGTGCTATCAACTCTAAACAAACGGACTTTAGAACTGATACATCCTGTATAACCTAATTAGCACATAAAAATATTTGTCACCCTAAAATGCATGTGACTTCTTGCAACTAACATCCAATAAACACATTTCTATCAGTAACATAAGAAAGATAACACTAACATTTTAACTTTTCTTTTACAGATCCACAACAGACTCTTCTACATTCAACCTTCGACCCCCAAACGGCCCCTTCTACAACTCTTTATGGCCCCGAAATTTCATGTAGTCGCCCCTTCTGCAAACTCAAACGAAAACCTCATTACCACTGTAACGCATGTAATCAAGCCTTTTCAGAACTCGACAAGCTGTTACCACACATCGCTAGGCATAACACCGGCGCTTTACACAGTAATAGCTCAGCTGCTACATTACCCAGTAACATCCCCGTACACGGAGACACACCTCCTAGTATGATGATGCACGGTCTGAGTAATACAATCAAATCAGATGGAGAAAGTAATAATAACGGTGTAAGAGATGGAGAGGAGAGGAACACAAGCCCGGAAAACTTGAGCAGTGAAGGAGGTAAAATTAGCGTGGCAAGTCTGTCAAGTTTACAAGGTAGTCAGGCATCCATTGACAAACCACAACCGCCCACCTCAACTACCAAAGAACCCACGACGCCTGAAGCTACTCCCTACTTCTCTACGCCCACTTTTGACGCCTACAACCATTTCAGTCAATTTCCACCCAATTTTGCAACCCAAATAGCACTCATGCAACAACAGAATGCGTTTTTACCCCAAGGATTATACCAGCAAGGAATCCCCTCGCAAATCATGTTTCAACACGCTCAGCTAATGCAAAGTCCGCTGTTGGGTCCTCAAAATCACGCTTTTTCAGGTAAGTTGTCAGATTTAAATTTTTACAATCAAAGTAAATTTTGACATTTTTGTCTAAAACAAAAATCTACGCCCCTCAGGGGCTAGAAAGACCAGAAAATTAGTTCTTATTTATGATTAAACTAATAAAATGATATATTGTATTACAGTTCTAAAAACTGAATATGTACTACCTATTTCCAGGCTCTCTCAATTCTTCGTATATCAAATTTTCCTACGAAAACATTTATTGGTAATATTTATAATACACATACAAAATATTACATTGTTATAAATAAAGGTCAAGTGACAAACTAGAAATTTCAGTTTTCGTGGCATCTAGACCGAGTCTAACTCTTAGACCCCTTTTTTTATACTCATCGGACATCAATGCAACTTAATACACCTTATAATTTTAACACACTAGTTAAACATCCAGTTTATCATTCAATGTAGTTGTAGAAGTCTTAATCTTTTCATACGAAATGTATTAAATATTTTACTCATAATATGTATCCTTAAGAAATTTAGGACATAATAAAGTTTTCTAGAACTACCTAAATCATATTACCGTAGTATTTTTTTATGATTAAAGTTAAATAATCTTCCTCAAGAGGATTAGCTGATTATATACACCGGCGAACGAAAAAAAAACGACTTAAACGATCTTGCTTCATTTAACAAGGATCCTTGAATTTAATTTTCAAACAGTGGTATCATTAGAATGCTGATTTTCTTCCAATAATACCAAAAACATTTGGATTTCCGAAAAGTTTTACTGCTTAAAACGGCTTTACTTAATAGAAACGTTCTTGCTCGCTCAGCAACATACTCGTTGAGCTCTATTCATCCTTATAAAAATACATGAAACTGCATTTTCCTAACTTTCCTTTATCGGAACTTGAAGCGTTAACATCTCTGCTATACCTGCTTAAGAAACGGTACAAGTCATTGCCTTATTGCAAGAAGAGCATAGCCAACGTAGCGCAACTGCACCTGAGCCAGTCAGCTGTCTCCAGAGTCTACAGGTGTTACCAAGAGACTGGCGCCCTTACACGGAGACCAGGATTGATAAACCCGAGATACCCGAGTCATGTTTGTGTCGTCCAGTCTATGTCCATTTTGTTGTCCTTGTCTATATATGTAAATCTCGGAATCCCAAGGTGTTAGATACCGTGCTGAGGAGATGAATCATTAACGGTTTCTACCAGCCACCGGGCGCCCTCCGGTAGTAAAATAGCCTTACCATAGCATCCAGGCTCTGTTATGGTGGACTGTTTTTCCTAGGACACTCGTGGGACACATATGCCTCGTCAAAATTACAATAAACAAAACGGGCAGGCATTCTAAGAATGCTTGCAAACACTAAATGGGGAGCGGATTTCCCTTCTCTAATAAATTTATATAAGTCCTTGATCCTTTCGAAGCTCCGATATGGGGACTTCATTTATGATGCAGCAAAGAAATTATTAGACACTGTACAAAACCAGGCTCTGCGGGTTGCAACTGGAAAATTCAGAACTTCTCCAATATCGAGCCTTCAGTGCGTGGCAGCTGTTTCCTCTCTTCATCTCGTAAGATCATTTTCTCTTATGAAATTTTATTCATCTTCACTTCAACGCACACATTCCAAACTTTCGTTGGATCTATTCCAAGTTCATCGCGCCAATCATTCCTCTCCTCCCAAATCCATTCCAAGTAGAATAAAAAATTATCTGACATTACATGGACTCAACCCACCAACCTTCAACTACCCACTATACACTACGTTTCCTCCTTGGTTATCACCTACCCCACTGATTGACTTTCATCTACAAATTCTCAGCAAAAATGATTTTATCGGCTTTGAAGTAAACCAACTTTTCAGACAAAGATTTCATTTGGGCCATTGGAATGGAAGATGTTCCGCAATCTGCCAACCATAGTTTTGGAAAATTTAAGTAAATTTTGAAACAAAACCATAAATTTTATACGTAATCTTGTTGTTATAGACCGAAAGTATGACGTCACCACTGGCAGCAATGGCTGCGAATTTAAACAAAAGGGCTATGAGCCCGCACGAAATGAGCCCGGAAGCTAAAAAGGCAAGGATTCAAAATTCAATGAGGATGCTCAAAGACGAACCCGTGCCAAGTGGATACCTAAGATTCCGATTCAACGAGGTAACTTTTTAATCGTTTTTTTTAACTTCGACAACAAATATAAATTGTGTTTAATTGAAAAAGATTATTTTACCAAAAGAATAAGAAAGATGATAAATATTAACAACCAAACCAATAAATTCTTTTATTTGCTTCTAGGACTGCAAATACCAACATTGTGGCTACAGAGAACACCAAACACACTTCCACTGTCAAAGACACGACTGCGGCTACTCTTTCTGTGATAAAACGCGATTCGTGCAACATACAGCAAGGCATGAACGGCTCGACACCCTCATGGGTGGAGATTTTCAACAGTACAGAGCCAACGTCGCTTGTGGAAGGCAAGATTGCGCGTATACTGCGAATTTAGGTAAGATAGTAAAAAAGTACTTTAATAATAATGAACTCGCCAGCTCCAAAATTATATTCCCTAATTAAATTACATAAAGAGGATTTCCCTATTAGACCAGTCGTATCTTTTGTTACGGCGCCATCAATCAAATTATCACAAAAACTCATCCCTTTACTACGACAACATTGCAAATTTAAACCAAAATCTAGTATATCCAATACTTATGAATTAATAGATAAAATTAAAAACATTAACTTACCAGAAAATTCTAGAATTACGTCATTTGATGTACAAAACTTATTTCCTAGTATCCCACCATATGATGTCATAGAATTAGTAGATAGACTCTTAATCAAGAATAAAGTAAACGAAATTATTAAACGGGATAGTTTAGATTTACTTACGACGTGCTTGGATCAAAACTATTTTGAATTCAACGATAACTTTTATACATCTAAATAAGGTCTGATAATGGGTAATCGTTAAGTCCTTTACTAGCGGAAATTTTCATGGATCATTTAGAACTAAAAATTCATCAAAACGCGGTAAGCAAAAATATTGTTTACTGGCATAGATATGCTGATGATATCATTTCCTGTTTCACGGGAACAGATAGACAACTAACAATCTTCCTTAAATTCCTAAATAATTTGCATCCTAACATTAAATTCACCTTAGAATTAGAATCCAATAACTCTATAAATTTCTTAGACATATCTATATCAAAAGTGAACAATAAACACGATTTCTCGATTTTTCACAAACCTTCACATACTGACACAGTTACGAGGCTGGTTTGAAAAGTCCGTGCAAAGTCCGAGAGATGGCACCACCGGCGCGTATCGAGGTCATGTTTAGTTAGTAGCATCTCTTGAATGAACGCACACCAAGTTTCAGCCATATTGGTCTATTTCTTTGTGTTTGGCATTCGTGTGAATCAAGGAAGTCGAGTGATTTTCAAGAAATGGACGAAAAAGAATTTCGTGTGGTGATTAAACATTACTTTATGAAAGGCAAAACGCCTCAGGAGACTAAAGAGAAGCTTATGGTGACGCTGCACCTTCGATTAGAGAACAGTTTATAAGTGGTTTCAAAATTTTCGGACTGGCCATATGGGCACAAGTGACGCTGAACGTTCTGGACGGCCTGTGGAGGTTACGACTCCAGAAATCATTAATCAAATCCATGATATGGTGATGGATGACAGAAGAGTTAAGGTGCGTGAGATTGCTAGTGCTGTGGGCATCTCGACTGAACGGGTACATAATATTTTGCATAAACATTTGGACAAAAGGAGACTATGTCGAAAAATAAAAAAGGTTTACCCCAAACACATAAGTAGTTTTTATTTTTGCACGGACTTTTCAAACCAGCCTCGTATACACAATAGTTCATCCCACATAGACATACATATTCCTATAACTAAAACTAATTTTAACAAAGAATTCAACATAATCAAACAAATAACAATTAATAATGGATATGACCCTAGCATTATGGATAATATCTTGAATAAAAAATCGTTTAAACAAGAAATCTCTCTAATTTATCCCATCATGAATGACAAAAAAAGAAATAAAATTAAAACTAATAATACCTTAGGGAATATAATTTTGCATACCAAATCCAAATCTAATAAATCCATAAAATCAAGAGTTTATTTATTAAATTGTGGATCTAAAACTTACGTAGGACAAACTGGTAGATCTTTGGAAACTCGCATTAAAGAACATAAACATAGTTATTTAAAAAACAAGAACAATTCACATTACACAACCCATATAATAAACGAATCCCGTAAGTTTGATGATACATTCAAAATCCTGCAAGTAGAAAATAAATCTAAAAAATTAAATATGCTTGAATGTCTTGAAATTAACAAACGGAAAAACTCCAATCTATTATTAAACGAACAGGCAGACTTAAACCATTCACCCTTCCTTAATCTTTATTAATTCTCTGAAATAGTACCACAGATTTGCATCTTTAAAATTACTTTGTCAGTAAATAATATAATAAAACGATTAACATAATCTTAAGTAATTAAGGATAGTTTGAAGCACTATATAACCAGTATTATTACCAAACATTTTTCGTTCTAATTCACTTTTGAAGAAGCCATTGTATGGTTAAACAATTGTCAAGTTATTTTAAATATGTTGGAAATTAAAACATGGTGTTGTTTTTTATATAATTTTAATTTAGGCAAGCTAAATTTTGACAATCAAAGTTTTTCCTGAAGATTTGTATAAAGTTATAACTATCCACACTCAGTGACGTTTTTTAGTACTAATCTGACTCTCCTCTTGCAGGTTCAACCCAAAATAAAGCTTCCCATTTTCACTGCTTAAAATGCGACTTTGTATGCACCGACACAAACAAGGTGGTGGCACACCGAAGACAACATCAAAAGCTTGACAGCATTCAAGCGGCAGGGTTCGAAAAATTTACGCCCAGCCAAATATGTAGAGTTCAAAATTGTCAGCACAGCGGCAAACAAACACACTATCACTGCTTGAGTTGTCAGTACGCTGTTCTCGGTTTGGCGCAAATGAGCGCCCACAAATACAGACACATGGAAGGTTGACCGTCTGGATTATCAATGTGCAATCATTGTTTTTGATAACTGACATGTTAGAAAGCATAGAAAAAACATTTTTTAAATGACAATGACATTCGTCAAAAATCTGAAATTTAAATTTGGACTATGGCATGTAAACTGCATTAGCTCACATCAAACGTTTATAAACTGACTAAAAAAGAAATTGTTGCTCAACAATTTTTTTCTTCGTAATGTCAAAATTTTGTAAATAAACTTCCAGAAAGTTAAGGTCCTATTTTTTGACAATATTATGAATAAAACGGTGTATAGATAAAGCAATACAACAAGTATATTGTGAAGAGTTACAAAACAAAATGTAACTTGCATTGTAAATAAGAAAAGAGACATGAAAATGTACAAAATTTAGCAATAAATATAAAAATATCTACTTGATTATACTTGTAAATATTTACCCTGTAAATATAATATAATATTTAGCGTTCAAAAAATGTAAGAAATTTTATATTACCTCATAGCTTATAAGCGTCAAATTTATACCCTAGTGTCTAAACTTAAACGCCCAGTTTTTAAAATGGCCTAATACAATTTTCGAGAGTCAATAAAATATATTCTAAAATTACCTATCATATTTTTATTGTTCTGGAATATAGCTTTTTAGAATTTAACAACGGTAATAAATTTTTGCCGACAGGTGTCTTAAACTTTGACAGCAGTCATTCTAAATTTTAAAATCAGTTGTCTTAACCTTGAAGATTGCCGTTATAAATTTTGACATCAGTTGTCAGAAGCCTTGACAAAAGTTGTAAACTTTGACAACCGTCGTTAAAAATTTTGACAACAGACGTCATAAGCTTTGACAACTGTCTTTCTAAATTTTGAAACCAGTTGTCTTAACCTTAAAGATTGTAGTTATAAATTTTGACAGCGGTTGTCATAAACCTTGACAAAAGTTTTAAACTTTGACAACCGTCGTTAATAATTTACAACAGTCGTCATAAACTTTGACAATTGTCGTCATAAATTTGACAATAGTTTTCATAAGCCTTGACAAAAGTTGTAAACTTTGACAACCGTCATTAATAATTTTAATAACAGTCGCCATAAACTTTGGCAACAGTCATTCTAAATTTTGAAATCAGTTGTCTTAACCTTGAAGATTGTAGTTATAAATTTTGACAGCGGTTGTCATAAACCTTGACAAAAGTTTTAAACTTTGACAACCGTCCTTAATAATTTACAACAGTCGTCATAAACTTTGACAATTGTCGTCATATATTTTGACAATAGTTTTCATAAGCCTTGACAAAAGTTGTAAATTTTGACAACCGTCATTAATAATTTTAATAACAGTCGCCATAAACTTTGGCAACAGTCATTCTAAATTTTGAAATCTGTTGTCTTAACCTTGAAGATTGTAGTTATAAATTTTGACAGCGGTTGTCATAAACCTTGACAAAAAGTTTTAAACTTTGACAACCGTCGTTAATAATTTACAACAGTCGTCATAAACTTTGACAATTGTCGTTATAAATTTTGACAATAGTTTTCATAAGCCTTGACAAAAGTTGTAAACTTTGACAACCATCATTAATATTTTTGACAACAGTCGCCATAAACTTTGGCAACAGTCATTCTAAATTTTAAAATCAGTTGTCTTAACCTTGAAGATTGTCGTTATAAATTTTGACA
The DNA here is from genome assembly GCA_019049505.1 of Pachyrhynchus sulphureomaculatus. Taxonomy (NCBI): domain Eukaryota; kingdom Metazoa; phylum Arthropoda; class Insecta; order Coleoptera; family Curculionidae; genus Pachyrhynchus; species Pachyrhynchus sulphureomaculatus. Next base: position 2,000,182 of record CM032448.1, read on the forward strand.
GCAGTTGTCAGAAGCCTTGACAAAAGTTGTAAACTTTGACAACCGTCGTTAAAAATTTTGACAACAGTCGTCATAAGCTTTGACAACTGTAATTTTAAATTTTGAAATAAGTTGTCTTAACCTTGAAGGTTGTCGTTGTAAATTTTGACAGCAGTTGTCATAAGCCTTAACAAAAGTTGTCGTAAACTTCGACATTAAATAATTTTGACAACAGTCGTCATAAACTTTGACAACAGTCATTCTAAATTTTGAAATCAGTTGTCTTAATCTTGAAGATTGTAGTTATAAATTTTGACAGCCGTTGTCATAAACCTTGACAAAAGTTTTAAAAACTTTGACAACCGTCGTTAATAATTTACAACAGTCGTCATAAACTTTGAAGATTGTCGTTATGAATTTTGACAACAGTTTTCATAAGCCTTGACCAAAGTTGTCGTAAACTTTGACAACCGTCATTAATAATTCTGACAACAGTCGCCATAAACTTTGGCAACAGTTCTTCTAAATTTTGAAATCAGCTGTCTTAAACTTCAAGATAGTCGTTCTAAATTTTGACAGCAGTTGCCATAAGCCTTGATAAAAATTATCGTAAACTTTGACAACCGCCGTTAAATATTTTGACAACAGTCGTCATAAACTTTGGCAAATGTCGTTATAATTTTTGACAGCAATGTCGTAAACTCCGTAAACCGTGTAAAATTTTAACATTAGTTGTCTTAAACTTTAGCAACTATAGTTGTAAATTTTGACAACCGTTAGTAGGGATTAGTTACATTTAAAAATTTTCTCTTTGAGTAGTTTAACAACTTTGACATAATATACTATATCAGTTTGTGATAAGCATAAAAATGTTCTAAAAGTAAGTATACTATACAAATCGTAATACAGATTATATCTAATATTTATAGATAGTTTTTAGGGAAACAAATTTTAGATTTTTATGTATCAAAGGAATAAAGACATTTTTATAGTATTTCAGTAGATTTTACCTTTTTTTTTGTTTAGAAATTTTGAATAGAGTGTTGAATAGAGGCCTTTTTCAATAGATAGATTTTGTGCCTTAGATGAAAAAAGACATATAAGATTTTGTGCCTTTTTGGTACTCCCCTTTTTTTAGAAATATTAGACAGTATATTGTATTATGTAATCTTCTTTGTTTTGACATAAAATCTATGAATTTTTAATACCTCTTGTCGTAGTTTATAATAGCGAACGTGTTTTGCTTGTGGTAACATGTTATGGACAGGATAAAAATTTATCGTTTTGATTCCAATTGATGCCGTATGTTTTGCAGTGCCTAACAGAATTTAGGAGCGTATTCCGCTGATATCTTGCTTGCAAGAATGTCCATTGCCATGTTGGTGGCGTATTTCTAAGACATTAAAGCGGGGCTGTCAAGGTCATGCACAGTTCGAGCCAATTTCGGAGGTAACGCCTCCCCGTGCCCCCACCACTGCTAGACGTTAATCGGCCGAGCCGCCGATCGCGGCTCGGCCGCTTACCAAACACAATGCGCTCCTCCTATGTCTTTCATAGCCGCTCCTGAGACTGCGCGAACGGCGGCAGCAGCAGTGGTGGGGGACAGCGGGAGGCGTTACCTCCGAAATTGGCTCGAACTGTGCATGACCTTGACAGCCCTGCATTAAAGGCACGAAAACGAAACGGTCTCGATATGGATAGATGTTGTTTTAACATATATTTCACAAAATGACTTTTCATTCTGGACAATGAACCTATATTCATATATTTTACGTCAAAACAAAGATTTGAATGTCATTCCATATTTAAACAAACTATACCACATGTGCCATAAATACAAAAACTTTTAGAGTTTTTAAAGTATAGTAGTTTTTCGTAGAAAAACCAAGTGTCATATCGTTTTATGTAGTTTGTTTTTAAACTACATTTATTATCTTAGTACCCTCACTTTATTATTTATTTATTGTTCCACATACGACCCTCCACTCCCCCATTGTAATATCTCATTTGTTTTTTTTTTGTGAATCGTTTGCCATATTGTTTAAGTAGGCCGCGGAAAAGTAGCTTTATTTTCTTTTGTTCATAGCTAGTCTTTTGTTTTCTATCTTTGATGTTTTCTTTTGTTTTTGTGTATATATTTATTCTTTTTTTATTTTCTCAAATGCATGGAGAGATCTGATCTTTTGTTTTTAGTCCAACTAAGTTGGTTAGTTTTTTTTTTTGTTTTTATGTTCTTTCGTTGGAAGACCAAAATTTTAAAATGCTTTATTTTTGGTACCTATTTTAGATTTTTATCGTAAGCTTTTCAAAAATCATTTTATATGATTTCAAAATCGAATTTTTGACTATAGGATTATAATTTAAAATGTATATTAATTTTAGATTATACGATTTTTTTTTGTATGATGATGTGTAGTGTATCTATTTTACTGTGATTATGTTTTTTTAACTATCAGTATTTAATAAAAATACTATTTATATCGAAAGGCCTTGTTTTATTTCACTAATTTTTGAAACACACCATTTCTTTCAAATTTTGGAAAGAAAATTATTCCTTGATTTATAAAATTTATCTCTTGGGGCGGCAGTGGAGGCTATGAGAACGACACCAACGGAGGCGCTAGAAGTGGCACTCTGTCTCCCACCACAGAACGAGTTCATCATCTACACGGCGAGATTAATAGCGTATAGACCAGGGATGTCAAAGATACGGCCCGCGGGCCGCATCCGGCCCTCGGGACGTATCAATAAGGCCCGCGATCGCAATGTGTCACAGAAAGAAGAATCATGTTTTTTAGAGCTTTTAGACTTCACTCGATTCCTCTACGGAAGTTTTAAAATGCGCACACTACATTTATAAGTAATTTCAAGGGCAGCGCGTGCCTTGACAAGCGAGAGAGATAGACAGTAACGCCATCTCTTAGCAACAAGCGGAAATACCCTATTATTTTTGTTGAGAACAATAGAATCTTCCACGCGCTTCGAGTCTAGACTAGAACCTTCCTTATCGATATTATAAAAGGAGTGCGTCGGCGCGACGTGAGTCAGTTGAGTGTGAGTCGAGTAATCGAAGCGATACGGTCGGAGAAGGATTTTAGTTGTACTGCGAAGTAGTGATTGTGAAGGTATTGTGCATTTGTTTGTGTCGTGCGCGTGCGATATCCATAATTGTTGTGTCGAGTTCCATAATTGTTACGATTTTGGCATAATGTCACAAAAACGTAAAGTTGATAGTGAGTGCAGAGTTTTTCAGTCTAAATGGGAAATTGCATATTTTTTCATAGAATGGAAAGGTAAACCACTGTGTTTGATTTGCAATCAAACAGTTGCTGTTTGTAAGGAGTTTAACTTGAAGAGACACTATGATACGAATCATAAATCAAAATTCGATTGTTACACTGAAAAAATAAGAATGGACACATTGTCATCTTTAAAATCTAAACTTCAAGGTCAACAATCGATGTTTACTAAAGCTAATACTGAGAGCGAAGATGCCCTGAAATCAAGTTTTATTATTGCATTAGAAATCGCGAAGAGATCAAAACCTTTCACTGATGGTGATTTTATTAAAGACTGTATGTTGAAAGTTGCCGATGTTTCATTTCCATTTCAAAAGTCAATAATTCAAAATATTTCGCTGTCAAGAAACACTGTTGCTTCAAGAATAAATGATTTATCTCAAAATTTGGTTCTTCAACTGAAGGAGAAAATTAAGGAATTTACAAACTTTTCACTGGCTGTTGACGAGAGCACCGATACTGTTGATACAGCTCAACTTGCTGCTTTTATACGAGGTATTAACAGTAACTTTGAAATAACTGAAGAACTATTAAAGTGCGTTCCATTGACAGGTACTACAACAGCAAATGATATTTATTCTGCAATTGAGCATTTGATAGTAGAATATGAACTCGACTGGAATATATTTAGCAGCACAACTACGGATGGCGCTCCTGCCATGGCTGGCAAACATTCGGGCGTTGTAACTAAATTAAAACAGAAAACATCAGGGAATTTTGTGGGATTTCACTGTATAATTCATCAGGAATCATTGGCATCCAAACATTTAAAAATGGACCATGTCATGCAACCTATAATTAAAATAGTAAATTTTATAAGAAGCAGAGGACTAAATCACCGACAGTTCAGGCAGTTTTTACAAGATTTGGACGAAAAGTTTTCTGATGTTCCTTACTTTACCGAAGTTCGCTGGCTCAGTCGAGGAGTAGTTTTAGAAAATTTTTTGCATTACGTGACCCTATTCAAGCTTTCATGTTAGAAAAAGGCAACCCAATTGATTATGGTGGGTTGATTGTGCCTTTTTGGTAGATATGAATAAACACTTGACTGATCTGAATGTAAAGTTACAGGGTAAAAATCTGATTGTCACTCAAATGTATTCATGTATTCAAGCCTTTGAAACAAAGTTGAGGCTGTGGGAAAATCAGGTAAAAAATCAAACTTTGGATCATTTCCCTCATTTAAAATCATTTGGCACAGTGAACCAAAAAAAATTGGATCGATATTCTCAACTTCTGCAAAATTTGATCACGGAATTCAACAATCGTTTTGAAGACTTTCACAAAATGAATGAAATGGAATTCCCAATTTTCAACAATGCATTCAATTTTGAAGCTTCACCAGCACCAGTTCATTTGCAAATGGAGTTGATAGATCTTCAATCGGACAGTATTTTGAAAGAAAAATTTAAAGAGATTAACGCTCTTACATTTTATACACAATATTTCAAGAGTTTGGATAACTACCCGGAATTAAAAAAGCATGCAGCACGCATTCTCTGCATGTTTGGTAGCACCTATTTATGTGAGCAGATGTTTTCCGTCATGAAAATAAATAAGAACAAACATCGCACAAGACTTTCGAATGAACATCTCCAATCAATTCTTAAAATAACTACAACGAATATGATACCTGACATCAATGAGCTTGTCAAAAACAAGAGAAGTCAGGTATCTGGATCCTCGAGCTCAAAATAATTACCCTCTTTTATAACTTTGATATAATTTTTAACAACCGTATATTATATACTATATAATTAAATAAATAAAATGTTATAATAATTTAGTACATTTTTTTTATTTGAATCTGGCCCGCCTACACATTCTAAATTTAATATATGGCCCTCTGCAAAATTGAGTTTGACACCTCTGGTATAGACTGAAATGTCAAGGCGAATGGAGGAATGGGGACCGGGGAAACTCAGGTCTGAAATTCCTCCATGAATGCCCATTTGTTTTAAAACAAGTTAAAATCACGAAAACAAAACAAGTGATTACCAGGTGTACAAATATGAAATGCGGATTTTAAACAACAGATGGTGCACCAATGCAATTTGTCCTATAAAGATTTGACACTGCGCCATTTTGTTGTGTCATCAAGAAGTGTCAGACGCGCACGAGTAATAAACTGGATAAGTGTGTGCATAGTGTTGTGTTACTGTGTTCAATATGTCGAAATTTATACCGAATAAAGCGCATTCGTGGACAGCATTAATTTTTTTGTTTTCATTTGAAGAAAAACTGCTGTTGAATCATACCGATTACTTCGAGAAGCTTATGGTGAACATACTCCATCGCAAGATACGCGCGAACGATGGTTTCGGCGTTTTAAAAAGTGGTGACTTCGATGTTGCAGACAAGGAACGTGGAAAACCGCCAAAAAAATACGAAGATGTGGAATTGCAAGCATTGTTGGACGAAGATGATTCGCAAACACAAAAAACAACTCGCCGAGCAATTGGGCGTTAGTCAACAAGCTGTTTCCAATCGGCTACGAGAGATGGGAAAAATTCAAAAGACCGGTAGATGGGTACCACATGAGTTGAATGGAAAAGCGCAAAAACACGTGTGACATTTTACTCGCTTGGTACAAAAGGAAGTCGTTTTTGCATCGTATAGTTACAGGGGATGTGAAAAGTGGATTTATTTTGAGAATCCCAAGCGCAAAAAATCATGGATAGACACAGGCGCACCATCCACATCGACCGCAAAACCGAATCGCTTTGGCAGAAAGACGATGCTCTGTGTTTGGTGCCACCAAAGGGGCGTGGTCTATTATGAGCTGTTTAAACCTGGGGAAACGGTTAATACAAAACGTTATCAACAACAATTGACAGATTTGAATCGTTCGCTGCTTGAAAAAAGGCCAGAATACCGAAAGGGGCAACACAAAGTAATTTTTCTTCATGACAATGCTCCATCACATACGGCCAAAACCAGTTCGCGACACGTTGGAAGCACTCAGCTGGAAAGTTCTACCCCATGCAGCTTACTCACCAGACTTGGCTCCTTCCGAAATGACCACTTGTTTGCATTGATGGGCCACGCACTTGCTGAGCAGCGCTTTGGTTCGAAGATATGAAAAAATGGCTCTATGAATGGTTCGCAGCAAAAGGGGAAGATTTTTCTGGCGTGGTATTCACAAATTGCCCGAAAGATGGGAAAAAATGTATAACAAGCGATGGAGCATACTTTGAATTAAGCACTTTTCATTATTCTTCCGAATTTAACATGTTTTTTTAGAAAAAAAATCCGGATTTCATACCTGGTATACTAGAAAATAATTTTTCAATTTATAGCGATTTTTTAACAATTTTTTCAATTTAAACATACTTAGAATCTGATAAAATTCCTATTTATTACACAGGGGAACAGCTGTTTTGGTGTCGAGGTTTTTTGAGCTGATTCTATATCAATTTGATGTCCTGAATTCAAATAACGTATTCATTTGTACCTAGGAGCTCAAATTTTTAAGATATACAATTTTAGAGAAATATAAGTTACATTATTGTAACTCAAATCCGTAAGTGTAGTAAACAAAAGTAGATACGAAATTTTTATTTTAGTTATACAAAATACAATATTATGTCGTACTTACAAACAAAAAAAAAACATTGAAGAAATGAAATAGTCACTCAACACTTGGAAAGCTTCTTTTCCGCGACATTCTTGAATGTTTTTTTAAACAGTCCCTTTTTAAACTCCAGCAGTAATCTGCCATCATGTGCATGTCCCATCTTCCTTGGTAGCGGTCCTCCATAACTTTAATATCTTGGTGAAATCTTTCACCTTGTTCCTCACTCATGTCTCCTAAATTTTCTGGAAAACGGTCTAAGTGGCTGTGTAAATAGTGTATTTTAATACTCATATTGCACCCTAAGGATTTGAAACTATTAAGCATCTTGTTAACCATTTCAACATAGTTTTGAGCTTTATGTTTGCCTAGAAAATTTTCTACAACTGCAACAAATGATGTCCAAGCTTCTCGTTCAACTTGATTCATTGAATTTATGAAGGCAGGATCCTTAATTAATTGTCTTATTTGTGGGCCGTCAAATATCCCTGCTTTAAGTTTTTCTGTGCTCAACTGATGCATTTTTACCCCAATATATGCAAAACAAGACCCATTCTTATCAAGAGCCTTTACAAATTGCTTCATTAAGCCCAACTTTATATGTAACGGAGGAAGTATGATTTTTTCTCTTTCAACCAAAGCGTCGTTAATGACATTCTTTTCCCCAACGTCCATGTTTTCTCTCTGAGGCCAATCTTTCTAACCCAGTGGTGTGTTTTGTCCCTACTATCCCAGAGGCACAAGAAACACGGATATTTCGTGTAACCACTTTGCTGCCCAAGAAAGTTTACCATTTTTAAGTCTACACAAATCATCCATTGATGTTCGTAATACTTTATCTTCTGCAAGACCAAAGCTATGGTATTATATTCTTCTTTCAGTTTCGTTGAGTGAGCTAGTGGTATTGAACCATATTTATTCCCATTATGTAGAAGGACACATTTTAAACTTCGCTTTGAACTGTCAATAAATAGGCGCCAATCATCTGGAATATATTCAGAAAGTCCCATTTCTTTCATGAGTCCCCTAATTTCGTGACAAAATACAAGATTGTCTTCTTGAGAAAAGAATGGTAGCAGATCTTTTTCTGTTGTACGGTAAAAGGTAATTTTGGTTCCTTGTTCCAGTAAATTTTTGTCGTTCAACCTAGAAGCCAGTATTTTAGAAGCTTTTTTCGATAAATTGAGATCCCTGGTGAGATCATTTAATTCATTTTGATTGAAGCGTTGAGGAACTGATGACGTCCTGTTAGTTTCATTAGCATCAGAACTTTTATTGGCATCAGAAGAGCGATCAGAGGGAAAATATTCGTCATCAGAGATATGTGGTAGCTGATGAAATGTTGGAATCGGTATTTCATCTGAGTGCGGGATAGGGCGTATTGCCGAGTCTAAATTGGGATAAGTCCACTTACTGCGGTTATTTCGATTGATTCCATTAGTATTTACTAAACAGAAATAACAATCATCGAAGTGGTTTTTTGGTTCTCTCCAAACCATTGGTATGCCGAATTTTAGACATTTTCTTTTCCCGGTAGTCCACTGCCGTAAATGCTCTGTACAAGTTTTACATACGAGATGCGGGGCCCACGTTTTGTCCTGATCACCAAGCTTAACTCCAAAGTATCCAAGATACGCTCGCTTTACAAAGTCAGTAATAGTTTGTCTGTTTTGTTGAAACATGTATTCTCCGCATATATAGCAAAACACATCAGGTTGATTTACACAACTTCTTCTTAAACTGGAACCTGAACTCATTTTAATTCTGTTCAATAACACAAAAACACTCTTTTCTTAACATAAAATAACACGCCGAATTCGATCTACTCTCATTAGTAAGAACGCACAAACTGACGAGACTTACCCGAGTTAGGTGATTAAAAGGGTCAGTTCAGGTACCTGATAGGCAATGGTTCCACTATTATAGATTTACCTGGAATTTACTCAATTACAGACTGACAATAAAACCATTGTACCTACATTAATGAATATATAATAATTTTAGAACTCTCATAAATGAATATACTAAATAAAAACCACATTGGTAGATAAGTTGATGTATCTAAAAAAGTAAAGCTGATAGAGAAAAACGGATTGCATGTATAGATTTAGCGTCCCAAATATAGTTTAAAATCAGCTCTAAAATCCCAGGCACCAAAACAAAAATATTTTTTTGTTGCCCTGTGTTATCCCAGTCTGACGCCGATCACATAATGTTGCCACATATGAATTTCTTCCTTAAGGTAACCTAACTTTCTGTAAAAAAATATTTTTATAAATTAAAGGGATTTTCAAATTAAAAAAAAAACTATCGTTAATATAATAATAAGAGTTAATATTTACCCAAAACATATTTCTGTTCCAACGAAATATGCATAACAAATATTTAATTTCATTTTTTAAAGTTTAACAAGTAATTTCTAATCAATAAAAAAATTACCTAGAAATAAGACCGTTGTAACCAAAATATATTTTTATATTGTATTGTCTATGTATTTCTCATTCAATGTAGAACCAATTTGCCATTGAGAAACAGTGTTAACATAAAGTATTGGGATCTTACCTATTCAATAGGACATCTCGTGGCTTTTTCAGGAATTAAACTTTAGGTACATTTTTAAATTTATCATAAGAGTCTATGTAAATTAATATTACAAATTTTCTGACGGAAAATTTACGTTTCGTGAAAAATTTTTAAAAAATACTTTTAAGCTGTGTTTACATGCATACAAAGTTGACAGACTGAAAGTATGGAAAAAAGTTATCCAAATCGAACGAAAAATCCCAATTGATGCTAAAGTTTGTTCTAAACTTTTTAAAAAAGGAGATTACATTCTTCCAGGTAAGTAAAATTATTTATTCTTGAACGGTCATTTGTTTCTTTTTTTTGTAATTTGTGTACGTGTGTTAAATAAAAATTTCTTATTAGATAACATTTTTCAGTTATTTTGTAATCATTCAAAATCATAAAAAGTTAATAAATAATAAGCTCCGAAGTGAATTGGCATTTGATATGAAAACCAGTTAAAATTTTTCCGGCTCAAATGTTTCCAATACCTCTTCACGTTTCATTTTCCAGGTACATTTGAAAATATTAAACATTTGTAGGTTAGAATCTTGCCGGTAACAACAGAAAAGAGTTGCGAGGATACGTTTGCATTTTTTACCTTCACTGGCTTTACAAGAGCATTTCATACATACGAGGCTGGTTTGAAAAGTCCGTGCAAAAATAAAAACTACTTATGTGTTTGGGGTAAACCTTTTTTATTTTTCGACATAATCTCCTTTTAGGCTTATGCACTTCGTCCAACGATGTTCTAGTTTGTTGATCCCTTCCGAATAATAGGATTTGTCCAAGTCTGCAAAATATCCATTAGTGTCTGCAATCACCTCCTCGTTTGAATAAAATCTTTGTCCCGCCAGCCATTTCTTCAAATTGGGGAACAAATAGTAGTCCGAGGGAGCCAAGTCTGGAGAATAGGGGGGATGTGAAACGAGGTGGAATCCTATTTCCACTAATTTTGCGACCACAATTGCTGAGGTGTGTGCTGGTGCGTTGTCGTGATGGAAAAGGACTTTCTTGTGGGCCAATCGCGGGCGTTTTTCTTGCAGCTCGGTTTTCAAACGGTCCAATAACGATGAATAATATTCACCTGTAATAGTTTTACCCTTTTCCAGATAGTCGATGAGGATTATCCCTTGCGAATCCCAAAAGACAGTCGCCATAACCTTTCCGGACGAAGGAACGGTCTTCGCCTTTTTTGGTGCAGATTCCCCCTTGGTAACCCATTGTTTAGATTGTTGTTTGGTCTCAGGAGTATAGTAATGCATCCATGTTTGATTCACAGTGACGAAACGACGCTTAAAGTCCTCCGGATTCTTCTGGAACAGCTGCAAACCATCTTTGCAACACTTCACACGATTCCGTTTTTGGTCAAGCGTGAGCAATCGCGGCACCCATCTTGCGGATAGCTTTCTCATGTCCAAATGTTTATGCAAAATATTATGTACCCGTTCAGTCGAGATGCCCACAGCACTAGCAATCTCACGCACCTTAACTCTTCTGTCATCCATCACCATATCATGGATTTGATCAATGATTTCTGGAGTGGTAACCTCCACAGGCCGTCCAGAACGTTCAGCGTCACTTGTGCCCATATGGCCAGTCCGAAAATTTTGAAACCACTTACAAACTGTTCTAATCGAAGGTGCAGAGTCACCATAATGTTTATCAAGCTTCTCTTTAGTCTCCTGAGGCGTTTTGCCTTTCATAAAGTAATGTTTAATCACCACACGAAATTCTTTTTCGTCCATTTCTTGAAAATCACTCGACTTCCTTGATTCACACGTATGCCAAACACAAAGAAATAGACCAATATGGCTGAAACTTGGTGTGCGTTCATTCAAGAGATGCTACTAACTAAACATGACCTCGATACGCGCCGGTGGTGCCATCTCTCGGACTTTGCACGGACTTTTCAAACTAGCCTCGTAAAATTTCCCCTGTTCTACTATTAAATGTGGTATTTATCTCAAGCACACACAATTTTCGTTATGTTGGGCGCGACAGTTTTGTCATTGATTATTCCACACCCAAGGAAAAGATTTAATTTTAAAAATTTTTCTCTGAGTGTGAAACTCCTTCGGGCAGGATTTGTACCGGTCCATTTGTAAATATTGCCATTCCCTATGCTTCGCACATTACAAATTTAAAGCTGCACCCATATTTCGGCCATCTTAATAGGAATCACAGTAGGCTCCGCCCACAAGTGAGATCCCAATTCTCACACTTCATTAAAAGCACTAAAAGCATGTAAAAAAAAAACACTACAACACAAAAAGTAACTAAATCAACCGTATTATTACATTTAAATTACGCACGGTATTACAAATTCACGACCATAAAATGCAAGATACCAAACTAGGCTGTACATATACTACTAAAAATGAATCTTTAGATTAAGTTTAGGTTAAGTAGGGAATGGTTAAGTACCATTTAAATTTAGTTTAGTTTAACAAGTAATTTCTTATCAGTAAAAAAAAATACCTCGAAATAAGAGGCTCTTTACTATGTCTAGTAAAAATACAAACCTTATGAAGCCATTTAGAAACATAGTGTTAACATAAAGTACATGATTGCCGCACGTTATTAACAAGCACTAAAGCATGCAAAAAAAAACTGTTGTCAAGTACACATCAACACAAGAAAGTAACTAAATCAACGACGTTATTACACTTAAATCATGTACGGTATTACAAATTCGCGACGACCGGACATATACTATTTATAATGAATTTTTAGGTTAGGCTCAAGCAGGGAATGGTTAAAGTATCGATAGAGTAAACATGACATTTCATTAAAATGTTCGTTTCTATTATCATATAAAAAAATTTCGTTGTATTAACCCAAATAAAAAATCATAAACTATAAAAATGATTTTAAAATGCACTAGATTTAACTAATAATAATGGGCTGGAAAATTAGACTAAAACTGTGGACAGAATAATCATAAATTTTAGCAACAAACTTAATTACCTTCTTTATAGAAGGAAAATATACAGATGTTATACAGTCAGTCTAAAAAGAAACTGGATCTCTATGGTTATCTACCAAAATTCATCGTAAATTTCTTACAACCTCGCTTCTTCAGAGTCAGGGTAAAAAACAAATTATCAAATGAATATAAGTTTGAACTAGGAGTCCCACAAGGCTCAATCCTGAGTTCTACCCTTTTCCTCTTGGCAATACAGTCCATTGAAGAACATATTCCGAGAAATACATCTTTAAAACTCTTCCCAGACGACATAATCATCTATAACTCCTCATCGGGTAATTCTTTCATGACTAATACTTTGCAATCGGCACTTACAGACTGGCCCTTGCAATAAGGTTTTACCTTCTCTCCACCCAAAAGTTCCATAAATCGTTTCTGTAGGAAAAGGGGTTGTCCTAAAATTAACACCCTAACCCTATCAAATACTCTCATTCCTATGAAAGACATCTCTATGCTTCGACTCATTTTTGATAGCAGATTGAATTGGAAAAAACATTGAATTCCTCAAGACAAAAACATCGAGAGATTTGAATATGAGATTACTATCAAATACACAAAAAAAACCATAATATATATATAAAACGCAACGTCTCTCCGTCTGTCTGTCCGTTAGTGCGTTTAGCACTCGAGAACCACTTATCTGATTTACGTGTTTTTATAAATTTATACATATGTTCTATATAAGTCGATTTAAGCCTAGATAATGGGAGATAAGGTGAGATAACGGGAGATAAGGAGAAATAATGGGAGATAAGTCGAGCTAAGCCTCAATAATGGGAGATAAGTATAAATAATGAGAGAGAGGAGAAATAATGGGAGATAAGCAGAGATAAGTCTAGATAATGGGAGTTATAGTAAGATAAGGAGAAATAATGGGAGATAAGGAGAAATACTGCGAGATAAGCCTAGATAATGGAGATAAGTATCCGTATGAGGTTCAGCTTGTTACTCCTCGTACGACGCTTTTCAAGCAGTCTTTTATATAGGGAACATCATTCCTTCGGAATAATTTGCCCAGGACTGTTTCCCACCGAGTACAATTTACAGCGATTCAAGAACAACGTGAATCGCTTTTTCCGCACACGTGTCGCTCCTGTACCGCTTTAGGGACTTCTTCTCTGCAGCACGTGTGCTAGACCCATAAAAAAAGAGAAATAATGGGAGATGGGCAGAGATAAGCCTAGATAATGGGAATTATGTTGAGATAATGGGAGATGAGGAGAAATAATGGGAGATAAGGGGAAATAATGGGATATTTTATTGCGTTAGGTAACATAAGGAATAAGCAGTGACGATAGTAGGGAATCAAGTCCACGCGAGCGGAGCCGCGGGCGTCGCTAGTTAGTATAAAACGGATTTTTTACACGGTATTAGGCAATACATGAAACTATAATAAAAAAATTTTTTCAACGGCCCACAGTGTGTCGACTAGTACAAGTTAGCTGGACAAAATTATTTTTTCACTTATTTCAATTGTTTATGTATATTCTAGGCATATTAAGTTATTTTAAGAAAAAAATTCATCGCGTTGGTTTTTTTTATGGGTGTGGCTAATTTTTTCCCCTAAATTAGTCAGCTACGCAGACATATTTAACGATAACTCGGGAACAATTTGTCAGATTTTTATAAATAAAACACTAAAAAATGCGTAACAAAATTTTATTAAAGTTGATTGAATATTATTTTATTCTATCTTTTATCGTTTTGGAGTTATTTAGCAATAACAAAAGAAAAACAAAATATTATACATTTTTCTGACAGCTGCGTATCTGGAAAATAAAATAAGGTATTAATCATGAAAATCGGCTAATAAATGTGGGTTTTATTCACAATTTACCGCAGGTACTCAATATCGATAAAATTTGTGTAATACAGCCACCCTTGCATATCGCGGTAGGATTGCATCAGCTTAGCAGGTAGATAACGGAACTAAAGGGCAAGGGTATTTTGTATGGTTATTAGAATTAAAAATTATAATACAGTGTCTTTCATTTAGCTGCATTTCGCTTACCTGTATTTTTTGTCCAACTGCACAAAACATTGTATAACAAAAACAAAATATTCTGCGTATGTGCACGAATTTTTCTACAAACTTGAATGTGCAACTAAATGAAAGACACTGTATTATTATTTTTAATAATAACCAGATGAAAAATCATTTATTGCATTTGTCAATTAAAAATAAAACAATTATTCCATATTACTTAGTTTTATTGACACAAAAAGGATAAACTCAAATAATACCTGCCTTTCAGGTAGGTAACTTGTGCATTATACATACATAAGTAGTTGGTATTTTAAAATGTTTTTGATTTTTTTAAGGTACATATTTCTTGCTGTTCGGTTCAAAAAAAAATTGTTTTTGAAAATTCCAGTCAAAAATTGTTTTTGTTTAATTTTAAAATAAATGTTATAAATGCTCTGTAATAAATTTAGCATAATAACACTGACTGTAATTATATGTAAAATAAAAATACTCATTTATTGATAAAGAAAAATTTACAAGTCAAGGTTTACATGCTTAGTACAAGCACTACATAACTAAAAATAGTAGCTGAACCTAATAATCATCATCAGAGTCTTCCGATGAGTCGTTTACTGTATAATCGTCATCATTTTGTGGCATTGTGCGACAATATGATGACGATTCCAATCTTGACCCTTCTATGCTAGGGTTTACAATTAACTTTAATACATCTGTACATATTTTTCTGGCCTTTTTTTGGGAATCTCTCGAAGGCTATTGATCAAAGGATCAGATGTTATAATTAACATGCACAGTAATCGTGGCAACACGCGAGCACTTGCGGGTGTTCTACTCCCTAAATCTGCGGCAATTTTTGTTCCGTGCTTCTTGAGCCTCTTCGGAAAGCTGCCCAATTGGAAGCAATGCCGCTTTGATGACTTCTGTGCTGTGAATTAATATTTTATGCACAGTAGCAGGCATACAGTACCACGAATAGAGACTAAGATAATGTTTTCTGGTTTCAAGACAAAATTTTTTGAATTCAACTAAGTTTATCTCGAATCCAGAAGACAATGTTCTCAAAATAACATCAAACTTTTTTATAATTGTAACATCCAACCCTGTGATCTGAGCATTCATCTCAGCATTCTTAAAAAAGCGACGGGCTGTATTTCCATCATTTGAAGAACCAAATCCTGGCTTTGGTTTATCTACAATGAGTCCCCTCTCGTTCTTAAATTTCAATTTGATTTCCTCGGAACGAACCTTGATATCTGCTTTGTCTTCGTTGCTTCTAGCCTGCCATTTCTTAATATTCAACTTGTAACTGATATGTAAAAGACATTCGTAGCAACGAATCCAAGCATGAAGTGTAGATAAACCAAAGCCAAAATGTTCTTGATTGCTGTTAAACATCGCGGGGTCATCGTTCATCGTCTTGGGGGTGGCGCCACAGATGAAACACTTTTGGGATGAAACTAGTTTCCGTTAAGGCGTTACACACCTTTCCGTCTGTCATTGTCAGCAAAAGTTCATGTTTTACAGAGATTTGAGAATCACCAAAGTTGATAAGTGTTGGAAGAAGAGCATTAACTTCTTCCCACAATCTATTTGTCTCCACTAACGTGAAGTCGTTCGTTTCTTTGGCAAATATAAATTTGATTGGGCGACAATACAAAGTTGATGAAGGTCGAGGATTTTGCCAAATAATTTTGGACCCATCATATAACTTAAGGGGAACTAAAGAAAATGCGAAAAGAAACTCGTCCGTATATTCAGTGTTCTCAAATCTCTGTTTGTATGTGCTGTGCCCAGAACTTTCCATCACATCCCCATTTACTAACAAGTGTAAACGATGAACTTGTCGGGAGCACACTGCTGATAACTTCATTCTGTGCTAATACTAGACGTTCCACTGTTTTATTTAATAAGGCTTGCAAATTTATTCAGCACGAGTTTCTGTTATAGCAATGTGCTCCTCTGCAGGGTAACAGGCCTCTTTGGACTTTTTTAAACTAAAATATGACGGAAACACATTATGCCCCGCCTTCATGGACCACTTCCTAGTTTGTTTGTAAGAATGCGTTGTTGACTTAGAATCTATATAGTAAGCTAAGGCTTCGTCACTACTTAATTGCTAGGATTAACGGAACTGGTATTTTTAGACTTAATAATATTATCTGGGCTCTCACTAATGTCTCTAATCACATTGGCAATTTTCCTTTGCCCTGCTGAACGCACAGCAATTTCGGCAGCAGTCACCAATTCACTGACACTTCGGGATTCTACGAGATCCACGACGCGACGTTTCTTCGTCTTAAACGACGATTCCTCGAAATCTTTGCGAGGTCTTCCTGCAGGAGTCACATTCTCACTTGATGTTGAAGGTTGTGTGCGCAAAAGAACTCGCAGTAAACTGTATATCTGCTTCATCCAACCAATTCTTATTTTTAATTAAAAAAAAAACGCTCCTTCGACTTTCCTGAAGCCAACCATTTGGCACCAAACTTATTAGACAAGTTGGATATCTTCAACTTTATTTCTTTTTGGCTGCTTTCAGTAATGTCACCAAAATGAAATTTTGAAGAAAGAAAGTCATATACATGCGAGTTTTTTTCATTCTTCGTGTGTTTCAACCACTCCTCAAAAAAGGCTACCCTTGAAATAGAGTAAACGTGTTCTGGAAAAAAGAAAAAAAAAACATGTTGTACTGAAGTGTGCTAAACAATATGTGTATTTTTTACGAAGAATAAAGTTATTCTGTGTAATATCTAAAAACTAGCTCGGATAGAGGTAAATGTCTGTATATTCTGAACATTCAAAGTTTTTTTTTAAAAAAAAACACGCTAAAATATATAGGCTATTTAAAAAAAAATACTAAAAATTCAAATTAATAGATTCTGATTAAAAAAATACATTAAAAAATAGTACTTACCCTCAGTATTAATATTCATCACAAAAAACTTTCACAATATTACAATATGTCACTATAAGATGTGCACGAAAGTGTCGCTAAATTGCAACTGATTGATTGAAAGAGCTGCATTAAACTCATTACCTGACTTCTGACGCTTATGACTCGCCACTTGCAAATTTGATAAACAACCTTTTCTCGGAATTCGGGGTTTGGTGGTGTTGTTTACGTTTTGCAAATAAGATTTCCTGGAAATCATAACATGAATTTTGTCCACCTAGCATGTTCTACGCGACACACTGTGCGGCAGTATAATTAGGTTAAATAATCTCGGCTCTTTTGTTACAGTTACAACCCTGAACATAAAGTGTAGTTTACTTCTACAGTAACAGAAGCTGTTTTAAACTGACATAGGTAAAATTTTATTCATTATTTATAGCATAAAATAATAAAAAATATATATTAAGCACAGCAACATTGTAACAGTACAGGTCAAGATACCAGTCTCTCGTTTCTAATAAAAAATCATTAGCGTACCTATTGAAAAACTATAAAACTTCAGGGTCCACCTCCTCATTAGTTATCGAGAAGTGATATTTTTAATTATTTCTGTGCAGTTGCTTTTGATGCAATGATTTGCTGGTTACAATATATTAAGGGATTTTTCATAACACCCTGTCTATGACACCTATAAATTTGTATATTTTCAGGGGATATCCCAATAAAATAAAAACTCATTTTTAAACAAATACAATTGTATTTATTTTACTTTTTATCTTAACATTTTCTATAAAAATTCTTAAAACAGACTCTTGGACTGGAGGCTCATAACCTTCAGGCCTGTCTACTTTTGATCCCGCATCCCCGGAACCTTCTCCTGTTCCTTTGGAATCCCCGTGGAGTTCCAATAATTTGGAAAGTTCATAACGGGGTTTCTTAAGAACCTTAAAAAGACAAAAAATATATTTTAATAATATATACTTGGAGAGATTCGAAAGTTCCCGGACTAACACGAAATCGTATAGATTTGCGCCGATAGATGGCGATAAGTAACAACACTGCACGAGAAGTTTCAACTTGCTAGCTCGTCAGCTTATTCTGTCACATAAAATATAGCTATCGCTATAGAAAAACAAATAGGTGGAACAAAATCTCGTCGCAAAACGAAGCTGGCTGGCTATTCCGCGGATCGTCAAAATGTGCCCGAGTTTCTCAAAGATGCTGTGCAAGTATAAGTTATATTGTATATAAGTAACAATAATAGTGTTCGTCTTTCTATAGCGATAGCTATGGTTTCTGTGGTTCTGTATACACGTTTGCGTTAAGATCGAATTATGTCTTTCCTATTTTTTCAATGGATGCGAAAAAAAGCAGGGTGTGTGTGGGTAAAACTTTATTTTGAATTCGACAAAAGGTCTACTAAAATGAATTCGATAGCATTTATTTATTTAGGGGCCAAACCCTGAACCGTACCTCGGTGAAGGACGACGAGCGTTTGGGACAAAATACTTGTAATTCATGAAAATCTCCGTCGGACAATTCTCTGCATCTATTGGTGCAATAAGAGTTTCCTTCTGCATCACGACAATGCACGATTCGTTCTATACGCAACAGTTTTAAGTAAAGAATTTCATGACTATCATACCCCACCTTATTCGCTTGATTTGATACCCTGTGACTTTGGGCTGTTCCTTACATGAAGATGAAGTTAAAAGGTTCGACACTTCGACCCGGTAGAGAAGATACAATGCGAAAGGCAGGCAGCATCGAACTTCCAAAAAATGTTCGATCAGTTGAGAAAATGGTGGGACCGATATCAACGTGACGAGAGTATCGAAGCCTAAAAGTAGTTAATACCGAGATTCTATAGCGTTTATAATCCGGGAACTTTTAAATCGCTCTATCTAATAATAAGAATAATGTAAAATTACACTGGTCAACATGATTTTTTTCACAAGGAAACCGAATAGAGACCCCAGCTCAATTTTTTAGATTGAATTCAAATATGTTATCGAATTTCTTCTATCAAGCATAGTTTTCTTGTGACAGTCATTTTTGTGTAATATACTTCTCTATATTAGGATTTCATTGTTATAATTCTTGTAAATATAAAACCGGTCAAGTGCAAGTTGAACTTGCACAATTAGTGTTCCGTACGTTGATTGTTTTTAAAATAAAAATTTTTGTTAGGGTGGTATAAAAATGATCAGTGACTTCACAAAACACACCCCAAATGAGTTTTCAACAAAGTTTGTTTCCAATTTTTACTGAAAACTGGTGACTTTGAAATTTTGTTTTTTTTATATACCAAATAAATTATTAAAGGTAATGCACTCGTGATAATTTTCGTTCAATCTATACCCCGTGGAGAATATTCCAGAATTTTTTCAAAATTTTTTGATCAGTACTTTTCGAGAGAAGGTAGGGGACAGCGGTTTTTTAAAAGTAATACGAAGAAAAGTGTGCGCAAGTATTACATTACATATATATTTTTTACTCGTGTTTCCACAAGCATTCATTTTGACGACACCACACTCGATGACCTAGTAAAAAAAAATTTTTTCTCTTCCGATTTCACCCCTCAAAACGAACCCTTAAGTCAAAATTTATGTTACGGTGGTATAAAATGATCAGTGACTTCACAAAACACACCCCAAATGAGTTTTCAACAAAGTTTGTTTCCAATCTTTACTGAAATCTGATGACCTTGAAATTTTTGGTTTTTTTTTATTATACCATATAAATTATTAAAGTTAATGCACGCGTGATAATTCTCGTTCAATCTACACCCCGTGGAGAATATTCCAGAATTTTTTCGAAATTTTTCGATAAGTACTTTTCGAGATAAGGCCCGGGACAGCGATTTTTTTTTCGCGAATTTTAAAAAATAATACAAAGAAAAGTGCGCGGAAGTATAATATTATATATATATTTTTTTACTCGTATTTTCACAAGCTTTCATTTGACACCACACTCGATGACCTAGTAAAAAAATTTTTTTTTCACTTCCGACTTCACCCCCCAAAACTAACCCTTTAAGTCAAAATTTAATTCTCAAAACTACATGGCTCTGATGAGGCCATCAATTCCTGTATTATTACCAAATTTCACCTTTCTATGTCAACTAGTTTCGGAGAAAAATCGGGTGTGACAGACAGACAGACAGACAGACAGACAGACAGACAGACAGATAGACAGACAGACACCGAAGTGATCTTATAAGTGTTCCGTACGGAACACTAAAAAGTGGGAATTTGTATTCAGAATAATTTGGCACCAGGCAGACTTATTCATGTTGAAACATGTTTTAACTCTGTCCAGGCTTAATAATGTTCAAACCTGTATAAATATTGCACTTTTTTAGCAAGCAGAGGGTCAGTAGCCAGTATTGTAATTATAGTGACTCTGGTAACACGTGTACCTACTTATTTTTGTGCTGTTTATTGTTTTTATTTGTAAGTTTTTTTTATAAACGTTTCAAAATGCCAAGAAAGTGTATAAATCAACCAAACAATTTCTGCTACGCGTGTGGTGAACTGACCTTCAAGTCTCAGAGGCGAAATTTTACACCGCTTGTGAAAAAATGTTATGAACTTTATTTTGGGTGTAAAGCTGGTGATTTTGATAGACTGGCCCCAAATTTATGATGTGTATCACGTGTTAGGCTTCTCACTGGTTGGAAAAATGGTACTCATTCATCATATGCCGTTTTCAGTCCCTATGATTTGGAGGGAACACAAGGACCGATTGTTATTTCTGCTTAACTGACAAAAGCAATTATGTCCAAAACAAAATATACAGTTAAGTACCCCCAATTTGGCATCTGCAATTAGACCTGCGCCACATAGTGAAGAGTACACTGTACCAAAGTTTCCAGATTTTCTTGACCTTAAGTGGTAATTCCGACTCTGACGCAGTTCATATTAAAAACGGAAAAAGCGAGAGAAGTGACCCTACATTTGAAGCAAGTAGTTCATCAAAACTTCACTTTTTACGAGGCTGGTTTGAAAAGTCTGTGCAAAAATAAAAACTACTTATGTGTTTGGGGTAAACCTTTTTTATTTTTCGACATAGTCTCCTTTTAGGGTTATACACTTCGTCCAACGATGTTCTAGTTTGTTGATCCCTTCCGAATAATAGGATTTGTCCAAGTCTGCAAAATATCCTTTAGTGTCTGCAATCACCTCCTCGTTTGAATAAAATCTTTGTCCCGCCAGCCATTTCTTCAAATTGGGGAACAAATAGTAGTCCGAGGGAGCCAAGTCTGGAGAATGGGGGGATGTGAAACGAGTTGGAATCCTATTACCATTAATTTTGCGACCACAACTGCTGAGGTGTGTGCTGGTGCGTTGTCGTGATGGAAAAGGACTTTCTTGTGGGCCAATCGCGGGCGTTTTTCTTGCAGCTCGGTTTTCAAACGGTCCAATAACGATGAATAATATTCACCTGTAATAGTTTTACCCTTTTCCAGATAGTCGATGAGGATTATCCCTTGCGAATCCCAAAAGACAGTCGCCATAACCTTTCCGGCCGAAGGAACGGTCTTCGCCTTTTTTGGTGCAGGTTCCCCCTTGGTAACCCATTGTTTAGATTGTTGTTAGGTCTCAGGAGTATTAGTAATGTATCCATGTTTCATCCACAGTGACGAAACGACGCTTAAAGTCCTCCGGATTCTTCTGGAACAGCTGCAAACCATCGTTGCAACACTTCACACGATTCCGTTTTTGGTCAAGCGTGAGCAATCGCGGCACCCATCTTGCGGATAGCTTTCTCATGTCCAAATGTTTATGCAAAATATTATCTACCCGTTCAGTCGAGATGCCCACAGCACTAGCAATCTCACGCACCTTAACTCTTCTGTCATCCATCACCATATCATGGATTTGATCAATGATTTCTGGAGTCGTAACCTCCACACGCCGTCCAGAACGTTCAGCATTTTGAAACCACTTATAAACTGTTCTAATCGAAGGTGCAGAGTCACCATAATGTTTATCAAGCTTCTCTTTAGTCTCCTGAGGCGTTTTGCCTTTCATAAAGTAATGTTTAATCACCACACGAAATTCTTTTTCGTCCATTTCTTGAAAATCACTCGACTTCCTTGATTCACACGAATGCCAAACACAAAGAAATAGACCATATGGCTGAAACTTGGTGTGCGTTCATTCAAGAGATGCTACTAACTAAACATGACCTCGATACGCGCCGGTGGTGCGATCTCTCGGACTTTGCACGGACTTTTCAAACCAGCCTCGTATCTGAAGAAGATTTTAACGATCTTATACGGGATTTAAATTTGTCTAAACAGTCAGCTGAGCTTTTAAATTCCAGGCCCAAAGGTTGAGATCTACTCCAAAAAGATACAAGGATATGCGTTTATCATAGACGCCATAGTGATTTCAGTGACTATTTCTCTAAAGAAGGCCATGTAGTGTTTTGTAATGATGTCTGTGCAGTAATGGAAGCTCTTGGACATCAACACCAGCCAGATGAGTGGCGATTGTTCATAAACTCATCGAAAGTCAGTTTGAAGGCTGTACTACTCCATAATGGGAATGAATTACCATCGATACCTGTCGCACATGCTAGTGATATGAAGGAGACATATGAAAATATGAAATTGCCGTTAAAAAAAATTCAGTATACTAAATATAACTGGAATATCTGTGGTGATTTGAAGGTTATAGCTTTATTGTTAAGTTTTGCAACGAAATTCGGCTGTTTTTTGTGTGAATGGGATACCAGGGATAAGGAGTCTCACTACATAAGGAAAACAATGGCCTTAACGTGAATCTCATATATATATATATATATATATATATATATATATATATATATATATATATATATATATATATATATATATATCAATCGGTTTTATAACGTCTTCCGATGCCTAATTTCCACTTCTCCGGTTTCTCCATCCCTCCTCCTCCATATCTCTCTCTAGTACTTCCTTGTTGATTCCTGCTCTCCAGCTTTGGCGTGGTCTTCCTCGCTTTCTTTTTCCATGAGGGTTCCAATTTAAAATCTTTTTAGGCAGTCGGTCTTGTGACATTCTCTGTACATGTCCGTACCATACCAACTGTTGGGTTCTGATTTCGTCCACTATATCGTGCTTTATTTCTAAAGCTCGCCTTATCGTGTCATTTGGTATGCGGTCTTTTCTGGATTTTCTGGCTGCTCGTCTTCAGAAATCCATTTCTGTAGCTTTTAGTATTTTTTCTGTTCTTTCCTTTAATGGCCACACACCTGGGAGCTGTAAGTTATTATACTTTTCACTATTGAGTTGTAAATTCTCTTCTTATTTTGGATGGTTATGTTTTTGTCCCATAGTATACTATTAAGCATTGCAATCGCTTTTCTTCCTTGGATATTCCTCTCGAATATTGCTTCTTCCAGTGTTCCGTCCCTAGATATTCTCGTTCCCAAATACTTATAACTGGCACAGTGTTTGATGGTGTGTCCTGTGGCCAGTTTCAAGTCCTGCTGTTGTCCTTCGACGCACATGTACTCGGTCTATTTAATATTGACTTCTAGGCCCCATTTTTCATATTCATCGAAGAATATTGATTTTTAGTAAATTGATAGCGACTGGGTGTCCCCACGTCCCCAGATTTAAATAAAAAAATATACAAGGGCTAATAGGCTAAGTCGGTAAGGCCAATAAAATGGAAAAAAATTATATATTATTATTTATTTTCAGCAGTCAACCAAATTCAGACAAGCAACCCATGGACTCTAGCGGTTCAGATAGCGAATCCGAAGGACACAAAATGGCGACATACAATCCCTCTGGAATGATTCCTCCGCAGTTAAATACATACCCCTCACTCGGAAGCACTGGAATGGGGCAACCAATATATCAAACACCCAAGTGGTATCCTGCATGATTATCAAACATTGTGACAGTGGCTTACAGTTCCTACAGACAATATTCAAAACAGCAATTGTAATCTGTAGACTTACTTTAGTAAACTGAGCGACTACTACCTGGTCATCTGCGAATGATAGCGTGTACAATGTAGTATCGTCATCCAGTGGTAATCCCATACTGCTGCATTTCCTTTTCCAGTTCTTCAGTGCACTCTCCAAATAGATTTTAAATAGCGTTGGGGATATACAGCAGCCCTGTTTGAGACCCTTTGTGACCGGGAAACCCTGTTGTTATACCATATTTGGTTTTCACACTACTTTCTTGCGTCTTGGTATAAGGATTTTACGACTTTAATTATTTCGGTGCTTACATTACTCTGTTGTAGTGTTTCCCACAATCTCATTAGGGGCACGCTGTCGTAGGCCTTTTTTAGATCAACAAACAAGACATGGACTTCCTGATCAAATGCGGTTTTCTTTTCTAGGATTTGTGTCAGTGAGAAGAGATGGTCTATTGTGGATCTTCCTGCTCTAAAGCCTACCTGTTCTTCAGCTTCTACGTCCGCGTATTCCGTTTCTATTCAAGTGAATCTCTTATTCCTGGGCATAAAAATGCATCAAATACCCCATTAGTGGACCCCGCCACTACACAAGAAAAGGTGTATTTACCTCCCCGGCACATAAAACTGGGGCTTATAAAAAATTTTGTAAAAAAAATAGATAAAGGATCTGCTGCATTTATGTATTTGAAATCTAAATTTCCTAAAATAAGTGATGCAAAATTGAAGGAAGGAATTTTGATAGGGCCCCAAATAAGATCATTAATATCAGATGATGAACATTTTTAGGAACTGTTACATCCACCGGAAAAAGCAGTGTGGAAATCATTCAAAAAATATCTGTTGTGGATTTCTTAGCAATAATAAAGAAAGAAAACTATAGGGAATTAGTGAGTGATCTTCTGACTTCATACAAAGAAATGGGCTGCAACATGTCTTTAAATATTCACTTTTTGGACTCCCACCTACACTTCCTCCCTCAAAATCTTGGGGCTGTCTCTGACGAGCATGGTGAGCGTTTTCATCAGCAGATTTCTACTATGGAAAAGAGGTAGCAAGGCAAATGGAGTCCCAGTATGCTGGCCAACTACTGCTGGACCATGAAAAGAGACATCCCGAAGGCAAAATATGACCAAAAATCATCATATAAAACTTTTTAGGTTAGACAAAATTAGCCGTATATTTATTATTCAGTGTTTTGTAAGTACTAATTATTTTAAAACTTTAAACACGTGCCACAAAAAAAAAACACCCTACCTGATGGATAAAATCTGAGGACATATTTAAACTCAGCATGGAAAAGATAAATATATTCCGTTAATTTTAGCCCTTGTGAAAGAAAAAAAATTTTCTGTAGACCAGTGTTATCAGTCCTATATTGTTTATTTTTAGAAATCACATACAGTAGGTCAAGTAAGAACGAGCAGCCTATAACTTGTAGTCCGTAAAAAGGAAATACCTTTTTTTTTGAGGTTATTGTTGGCACCCCTGCAAAACAATGCTTTAAGGAAAGAGATTTATTTCTAACCTTATTTATGGTTAAATAGTCCATTATCAAACATGAATGCTATGTACGCTTCACGCTTTGAGGCTGTATTCTTACGTAAATCATTCAAATGGTCCGAAAATGATGCCAGCAAGTGATTGAAAAGAGATACTCTCCGTTAAAAAAAATGTTGATCTACCAGAATGTGGTTCGAGAGCAAAAGGGACAAAAAAAAGATTATTAACATGGTTTACCGAAATTCTTAATTAACTTGGCGCCAAGAGGCGTAAAAACTAAAGCAAGACCACCCAAACAAGGACACCTTGTATATGGAATAATGTGGCCTCAGAAATGTTCTTACCTTAACTTTACGAATAAATACATCATGGAGAGGATAAATACCCTGACAGGCCTTTTCAATATCCTTGGCGATACTGTCGGGCAATAATTTGTTGACGACTTCTTTCAAGTCCCGATCCCTGGATGTCCCTGGTGATGATATCTACCATTTTTTTTCCGGATTAGCCTGATCTAAAATGACAATTAAAAAAAGGGTTTATAATAAACATAAATAGAGAACTGAATTATTAAATTTACAAATGTACC
>CM032448.1:2026594-2039094 GCA_019049505.1 Pachyrhynchus sulphureomaculatus
CACAAGTGTATGTCTGCTCTAAAATGTCAATGACAAAACTCATAATTATTCAAATTGCGAGTTTATTGGTTCTTACAAAACAAACGACTTCTAGTGTCTAAACTTAACTAAAGAGTGACTTTGGATGTTGAAGCGTGGCACTGCATGTCCTCAGCATACTTTTCATAAGATGTTACGTAATTACCGACTGCTAATCGCAAGCATGATGACATATGTTCGTCAGTTAGTCGATTGCGATATTTTGACTTAATTATCTTCATTTCAGAAAATGCAGACTCGCACAAGTAAGTTGACCCAAACATTGCCGTCAGTTGAAGGGCGATTTGCCTTAGATTCGGATATTTATCTTCAGATATAAAACACCAGAATTTTGTATCAGATGCTGTGGCTTTGAGATGTATATCTGATATAATCTGCACTAACTCATTTTCAACAGAACATGAGTCCATGTTAAACTGACTTGCTATTTCAGTAGCTAATGCCTCAATGTTTTTACACGAAAAAGGATAACTCATAAATGATGCGATATTTGCCAATTTACTGAAATCATAAAAAACGTATTTCGAATTGGCCCAAAATATTTGATAATTCTGCCTCATAAATATCATAATTCAACTGAGGAATCCTTGGTTTCAAAGACGGAAAATTTTTCAGATCCTTTCTTTTCAGTTGATCTATCATAAGTTGCAATTTACTTTTGAATGCGTTTATTGCGCTAATCATCTCAATAATACTTTTTCCTTTACCTTGAAGCTCCAAATTAATGGTGTTTAAATGCATTGTGATGTCTGTCAAAAATGCCAAATCAGTCAGCCATTTTCCGTTTTTCAGCATCTGAGTGTCATCACCTCTTTGGTCCAGAAAAGCTGTTATTTCGGGCAATAATTTTTGAAACCTTTCTAGGAATTTTCCGCGACTCAACCACCTGACGTCCGTGTGAAGAACTAAATCAGTGTGTTCAGCTGACTCACTATCTTCCAACTGCAATTTAAAGAGCCGTCGTTGCAAGCTACGTGCACGGATAGGATTCACAATTTTTGTTGATGTATAATGCAATGAAAGGAGAAAAATGAAGGGAAATCATCATTAGCTCGACACAATGCCACAAAACCGTTTTTGTTTTCAGTCATTGCTGGTGCTCCATCGGTTGTAATGCACACTAGTTTATATACTGGTAGCTTGTAGTTTGTCATATATATCTTCGCCACGGGTCTTTCCTTTCAGAGGAATTATTGTCAAAAACTCTTCCTTAGCTGACATGTCATTGAATACCATTCGAACAAAAATACACAGCTGGGCAGTGTCTGTTATATCGGTGGATTCGTCGAACTGTAAAGAAAAGTATGTAAATTCCATGATATCATGTTTTAGTTTATCTGCCATGTCCTGACTCATGACTTTAACACGCCTTGTGACAGTCGGACGAGATAACTGAAGTTCTCTAATAGCAGACATAATCTCTGTTTTATTTTTAAAATCTCCAAATAAAGTCTCACTCGCTTCAATAAATGCTTCCTTCACAACCAATCCATCATCAAATGGTTTCTTGTGTATCGCCAATATATGAGTTAGTTTAAATGACGCGATCGTTGCAGTTTTTGATTGTTTGGCTGGTCTTGTGAACATGGTTTGATCTTTTTTTCAAACAAGTTATCAAATCACGTACTTTTCGTTTTATTAATTCACTCTGTGACGAAAAATCCTTTTCATAGTTTTTATGAATCGTTTTATGATACCTCTCTAAGTTCGCACACTTAGATATTGCAACTGACGCACGGCAAATGAGAGAAATGCACTTATCCTTTACCATACAAAAGATAAATTCTTCCTCCCAATCGCTATTAAAATGATAAGTTTTACTTTTCTTCGCCGCACTCATTTTGGACTATTTATTAATAAACTTTGTATCGATGTATCGCCTTCAAGTTACAACTCAGACTGACTCCTATTCCTGCAGGCGCAACAATTATATCAGTGCGAACGAAGTCTCGAATGTTCCCGTCAAACCACGCCGCCCGAAGTTTCTAGAAAAATCAGCGGGAATCAAAAACGCGGCTTTTCTTTGACAAGTACCGCGCGTTCCTTTGATAAAGCCGCCTTTTGTCGCTAGCAGGGGGTTATTACGATAAAAGAAAGTGATGAAGGGTTTATTCTGGCCTAATTGTGGATCGAATAAATTTTAGTAGTTTATTCATTACATTTTGTTTTAGTTACCTACAACAAAATCTGTGAATAGTTCTATATCGGAATTTTTTTTTCTCGAGATCGACTCAAAAAGCACTCGCGATCGACTTGTCGATCGCGATCGACCGTTTGAGCACCCTGATCTAGATTTATCTCTGCTTATCTTCCAATATTTCTCCTTATCTCCCATTATTTATACGTATCTCCCATTATCTCGAGTGATAAGAACACTAACGGACAGACAGACAGACAGAGAGACGTTGCATTATATATATATATATATATATATATATATATATATATATATATATATATATATGTATATATATATATATATATATATATATATATATATATATATATATATATATATATATATATATGTATATATATATATATATATATATATATATATATATATATATATATATATATATATATATTGTAACATTCATTTTTTCCTAGATTTTAAGACCATGTAATGTTACTGATTTTTCACTTTAAATTGTACTTCTTTTCATTTTTGTATCGAGCGGTATATTAATCAGAAATTCCAAGCCGTTCGGTATATAGTGTGCTGTGCGGGTTGCCGACCGAATCCATCGAATTTGTGGGTATGCCGGGATTGGTGGAATGTTTGTATCCGGAGTTTTGGTTCCGGCGTCGCGATATTACCGAGAGAGTGCCCGCGGTTTATTTAAGAGTCCGGTGGACAGGAAGAGAGGCTTATTTCCACCGAGCCGCCAAGTAGGTTATTTCGACCGAGCTGCCAAGTAGGCTAATTTCCATCGAGCCGCAGCCAGGCTTACTTCGACCGAGCCGCAGTAGAGGCTCATAGCAACAATTATGAGAGCCAAGTAAAGCACGAGTTTTTTTTTAACGTAAAGCCGTAGTGGGCTCTAAGTGATTCCTACAAAGTGTAAAATCGGTTTTGTGTTCCATCGAAGGCCTAGAAGCCCAAATAAAAACCGTAAGTTACCAGAACATTCATCAATAGACCTATTCCCGAAGTAAGTGTCTTAATAGCAATTTGAACTGACAAAAGGTGAAGTGAAAATCACGCTTCTTCGCTTTCGGGGGTAGTCAGGTTTTAGAATTTAAATGTCTGATTTAGGGACTCTAATAATAATAACTACCTGTTAGGCTAGAATTTTTTGTAATCCTTAAAACCGCAGAGGTTAGAACTTTTATTTTAAAATCATGAATAAATTTTCTTTTTTTGTAGATTAAAGCTAGTGTCTCACTGAATACCTATTTTTCTTTTCAGGATAAGAAAAGTTGTACTAGAAAATTCTTTTTAGTAATAACAGTAAAACCTTCAGTATTTTTTCATTTTTTTAACTGAAGTTAGATCCTTTTTATTTTAAAATGAATGGTGCCCAAAAATTTGTACGACTGAAGCTTTTTTAAAAAAAATAGAAAATAATTCCAAAAAGACGTAAAACAATTATCTCTTACCCATATTTCTCTACCAAGGAAAACTGAGCTAGTGTTTGTTTAATTTCTTTAGTTCTTTTAAAATCATTATTCACTCAATTCATTCTCAGAAATTAAAAAGAGGTTGCAAGAAAATTGTGCCCAAGCGTGGGAAAAACAATTTTCACAGGGTACAAAATGACGTCGCAAAAAAGCGACCAATTAATATACACGGTACAAAATAACGCCTCAAAAAGCGGGCAAGTTAGCACCTTACAATATATATATATATATATATATATATATATATATATATATATATATATATATATATATATATATATATTATATTCTTTGCTACATGATATTGTTCCATATTTAATACTTTAGGCAGTGTATTGCAAGAGAACGCACTAGCGGCAAACTTTTCTCCGACTTGATTCACTATTATCGTCACTGCTTATTCCTTATGTCACCTAACGTAATAAAATATATCCTATAACCTGGACAGAGAACATATGTATGTTTAAAAAAAAAGTGATAAGCGCACTAACAGACAGACAGACAGAGATACGTTACATTTTATATATTCTAGATTATAAATTATAAATATTCTCTGCTACATAATATTGTTCTATATTTAATGGTTTAGGCTGTGTATTGCAAGGGAACACGCTAGCGGCCAACTTTTTTCCGACATCATTCACTATTATCGTCACTGCTCATTCCTTATGCTACCTATCGTAATAAAATATAGCCTATAATCTGGTCAGAGAACATATGTATGTTTTTTAAAAAAAAAGTACGTAAATCGGATAAGTGGTTCTCCAGTGATAAGCGCACTAACGGACAGATAGACAGACAGACAGAGAGACGTTGCATTTTATATATATTATAGAAGAAATACTTATACTACACAAAGTTTTGCAAGAAATAACAGCACTTACCAGATTTAAATAACCGGTCAAGTGCAAGTTGAACTTGCGTAATTAGTGTTCCGTACGTTGATTGCTTTAAAAAAAAAAAATTGTTACGGAGGTAAAAAATGATTAGTGACTTCAAAAACGCACCCCAAATGAGTTTTCAACAATGTTTGTTTCCAATCTTTACTGAAAATTGATGAACTTGAAATTTTGTTTTTTTTTATATACCAAATAAATTATTAAAGGTAATGCACTCGTGGTAATTTTCGTCCAATCTACACCCCGTGGAGAATATTCCAGATTTTTTTCAAAATTTTTTTATAAGTACTTTTCGAGATAAGGCGGGTGGACAGCGATTTTTCGCGATTTTTTAAAAATAATGCTAAGAAAAATGCGCGCAAATATTGCATTATATATATATATTTTTTACTCGTGTTTTCACAAGCTTTCATTTGACACCACACTCGATTACCTCGATTTCACCCCCCAAAACTAACCCCTTAAGTCAAAATTTAACTTTCAAAACTACATGGCTCTGATGAGGCCAACAATTCCTATATTATTACCAAATTTCAACTTTCTATGACAAATAGTTTCGGAGAAAATCGAGTGTGTCAGACGGACAGGCACCGAAGTGATCTTATAAGTGTTCCATACGGAACACTAAAAAGAAATACATATACTACACAAAGTTTTGCAAGAAATCAGAGAAAACCAGCACTTACCAGATTTAAAAAAATGGAAATTATGGAAAATCCTTCATAACCTGAATTTTCGTTGTGAAAAACACAATAGAAAATCTGTTCTTATCGTTAAACAGAAATAATTTGTTGGAGAAGAGAATATCTACGAGCAATCAGAAAATTTCGAGCCGAAAACAGAAATATTAAACAAGGTTTTATGGAATGTGGGTCAACTGGATTACAACCCCCTTCAGGAAAAGGTCGCAGGCTAATCATAGCACATATTGGTAGTGAAAACGGATTTCGCGACGGTGGCTTGTTGGAATTCGAATCAAAGTCAACTAAAGATTACCATGAGGAGATGACGGCCGATGTTTCTGAGGTGTACTTCCAACAAATAATTGAATGTATACCTACAGAATCAGTTATAGTATTAGACAATGCCTCATGCCTTTTTCGATTATTAGATCGACTCCCGACAAATTCATGAAAGAAAGCGGATATTCTTCAATAGCTAAGAGACAAAAATCTCAAATATAAAGATGGTATGGAGAGATTTCTGGAGACGAGCAGCCAGAAAATCCAGAAAAGACCGCATACCAAATGACACGATAAGGCGAGCTTTAGAAATAAAGCACGATATAGTGGACGAAATCAGAACCCAACAGTTGGTATGGTACGGACATGTACAGAGAATGTCACAAGACCGACTACCTAAAAAGATTTTAAATTGGAAAAAGAAAGCGAGGAAGACCACGCCAAAGTTGGAGAGCAGGAATCAACAAGGAAGTACTAGAGAGAGATCTGGAGGAGGAGGGATGGAGAAACCGGGAGGAGTGGAAATTAAGCATCGGAAGACGGAAGACGTTATAAAACCGATTGATATATATATATATATATATATATATATATATATATATATATATATATATATATATATATATATATATATATATATATATATATGTTAAAAGCGGATCTTCTCAAAATTGCGAAACAAAATAAGCCAAAAGAAGGGAATATCACAGTGCTTAGATTTTCCTCATATCATTGCGAATCGAATCCCATAGAGCTAATTTGGGCACAAATAAAAGGTTCCTTTGCAAGGGAAAACACCATGTTCAAACTTCAAGAAGTAAGGAATTATTACTTGCCAGAATAGAGAGGATCGAAGAGGATAATTGGAAAAATGCCATTCGACATGTTGTAGATGAAGAAGAAAAAATGTGGAAACTTGACGAATACATTGAAGAAACTGTGAAAATAGAACCCTTAATTATCAATTTAAAAGAAGTTGAGTCTTCAGATTTTGAAGATGATGATTGTTTTTGTTTGTGTGTACTTATATATCGTGAATTTGTATATATACATAGATCTACAGATTAAGAAATTGTTAGTTATAAATCTTATATTTCTATAACTTTATTTTAAAGATAATTTTATTTATTAAACACTGAAAGCAGGTTACGCTCGGACGGCTATGTCACCGATGAACCCTCATTTACATTTTATGACTCTATTGTATAGCAGAGATTTTCTGCCTAAAATAAGGCAAACCCTTAAAAATAATTCAAAACAGGTAGCAAAATCCAGTAAAATGCATAAGAAATCTCTTTTTTTTGGCGCATCCCAAGTTGTATTTGCATCTACAATGTTTAAACAAAATTTCCCGTCTTTTCGTAGACATTTACTTATCAGTCTACCCTCGTACTTTGATTTCGAAATTATCGTAAATGCATTTGCCTTCCATATTATCATCATATCAAATTCCCTTAATAAATATTCACACAACTTTAAAAGACCGCACCATACCAGTCAATAAAATGACATTCACAAAAATTTAAATCAGTTTACGAAATTCAAGTACAAGTTTTTTTTTCAAATTATATATGTGAGAGTGAAATCTACCTTTTATTAAATGAAAATATAATACGACTAAGTTTTTTTGAATCGATTTACATTTCAATATATACCTGTTTAAAGAAACCCCAATTTGCATATTTTTAATTTTAAACCGAGTTAAGTTTATGTGATCGAGTGTTTTGTAAGGTAATCTTGTTACATCTTACAGGCACATGTTATGTAAATTTGTAACTATATTGTTGTGAATATTAAAGGAATAATAGGAAAGGGCAACTGCGTATCAGTAACATTAATTTTAAAAATTTTTAAAATATTCCCCGATAGCAAACTGAAATCTGAACGGATATTGTAATCCCTCTTCAGGCGGGGATGTCACCGATAAAAAAACTACACACCTCTTTTTCTCTTTCGGTGTTATTGGTTTTGTCCAATACCCAAATTGCCAACGTCTTAATATTCTAGAGCTCCATACCACAGTAAACACACTATACAGTAGCGAAACTCAAGGATAATCGCATAGGAAAATCAGGTTCGCTTTCAGAAGGTCACGTGACAATCCGCCATGTTAAAAGTGGACCAGCGCGAGATTTGAAATACAAATAAAGTTGTGCAAAGTTTTATCATTCAAAATCATAGATATAGAAATGTTTGAAAATTTTTGATTTGTTATTTAATATAGCATGAGTAATATAAAAGTTAATGCAGCATCAGTAATATAAAAAAAAAAAAACAAAAAGAATGGAGCACTTTGTTAGAAAAGGAAATGAATACAGGTGAAAAACTTGATAGGAAGGTATTTGATGGAATTCTTCATATTCAACTTCAGTTTTTAATAACCTTATCCAAAATTCAAAAGTCTATCAAAGTTAAACGTCACTGTTTGAGGTTAAAGTTTTATTTACATCATTTTTCAAATAAAATTTGTGATTAAAGATGTTTTTTAAGGACTAAATTAATTTAATTTTAATTGTCATTACTAAGATGTCAACATCTTCTAAAATAAGAGCATTTTTTTCTAAGCAGTGTTGTGTTGTTTGTTTGTGTGATAGATCTCTCGTTAATTAAAAAACACTGTATCTACTTTTTTGACACTTATTTTTTCTTAAACTACAAAACTATATTGTGTAACTTCGAGAAAGGTTAATATAATATTATTAATGAATTATGAACGTATATGTATAGGCCTCTATTTTCTATGTGAATGATTCTTAGAGGTTCTATACCTTTTTGTGTTCTGTTATCTGCATTGCTTTTTGATAATGTAATTAACGCTTGCTTTTATTTACAATGAATTAATATTTAGATCAAAGAGTCAATACAGTAATTTCCTAATTATAGTTACACACAATACTTAGTTATGACCAAGCTGACTTGTCAATTACAACTATATTGGGAATGTGGAATCTTTGGCATAATGACACTACTCAGTATATATCACCACTACACCAAACACTTTATTTTTGCACTCGACGCGCGTTTCGCTAACAATATTAGCTTCATTAGGAGAAATGATTGACTCATATATACTGAGTATTGTCAATTACAGTTTAAAAGGAAAATAACTATATTTACTTTATAGTATAGGTATACAACAATAGAAATAAGTTCTTTATAGGAGAAATATTAATAACAGGTAACTAAATCTTCAAAATTTTAATAGTAACCATAATTACCATCAAAATATACTTCGATTAGGTGTACTGTCCATTTAACGAATTTATTTTCAGAATATTTTACCCTCTGGCACACATCGTCTGATAAAATCATATTACCAAAATTTCTTTGGAATCACATTAAAATTTTTCTTATTTTAATAGCATATTTGATTCAATAATCCATTTATATCAGTTATTTCAATAATCCCATTCCCCATTGGT
Source organism: Pachyrhynchus sulphureomaculatus (assembly GCA_019049505.1). Taxonomy (NCBI): domain Eukaryota; kingdom Metazoa; phylum Arthropoda; class Insecta; order Coleoptera; family Curculionidae; genus Pachyrhynchus; species Pachyrhynchus sulphureomaculatus. The sequence goes on from CM032448.1 coordinate 2,035,541, forward strand.
TTTGTGATCTCAATACGACACTTAATATTTAAACTTTCAAACCCAGCTTGTAAGAAAATAAAATATACTGTCTAAAATTTGAAAATAATAAATATGTTGTTATAGGTTCTGTATTCCTTACAATATATTTACAGAAAGATTGGCATGAAAAAGGAGCAATGTAATTTATAGAGAAAAATAGAAAAAAAAGTCACTTTCAGAGTATTAATTGTACTTGCAATTAAACAGTGTTAAATTTACCAGGTTTATTATTAGAAAAGGTGTGTCAAACAATTAATTCAGATGAAGTTATTGAAAACTAGAAGCCTCTTGAGAATACACCTTTTAAAAAAAAATAATATGTTTTATTTATAATTTATCAAATATAAATAGTTTTAAATAACTGAATACTAGTTTACACAAAAATAAATCTTTCTAAAAACCAGAATTTGGAGGATTATTTATTAATCATAAAAAAATTACACAGGCACACAAAAAAAGTTTTTCACTACCGAACAGATCGCTATACCTATATGTATTTTTGGGCGCAGAAACCGAGGTCAGAATTGAGCAATCACGTCAGGATTTTTAAATAACCAGCCGAACTAAGTTTAGAAATAAATTTCAAGCTTTAATGACCAAATCACTCTACCAATACGAACGTTTTATTAAATCATTCAAGGTTCCCTGGAAGGCCGTCTCTTGAGCAAATACGCCTAAACAAAATGTACATTAGTAATGATAATATTGTTTCATGCATACGTATTTTTTCAAAAATGCCTTTAAGATAGTGAAAAGTTGTCTTGTGAAAGCAAGCAATAGAGATTTATTAAAATAATCAACAACTCCAACAACTTTAATCGCATACCATGATTTCTATGAAATCATTGTTTCAACTAAAAACAGAGGAACTGCAAAAAAAATCATTAATGCAGCGACTTAAATTTTGACGGATAATACTGTTGATGATTACATGTGATGTAAATAAAGCATAATTAAATTTAGTTATGATTTAGAATAATAGTCTTAGCGCGCCCTGATTGGTTTAGAAATTTCTTATTTGCAAATTTTAGAGCATAAAAAAGTGTGACTCGAGCAAATAATTTGCGAAAATAATTATATGGAATATTGCAATTCTAAACGGCACAACAATAACCTCCTTTCCCCATGATTAAATAAATTGTTTCTCAACCTTTTCGATTCTCTTCACTTACAAACGTTTTTAATTCTCTTTTTCTACAAACTCTCTTTTCCTTCTGTCTTTATATTCATATAAACTGCAGTCACATCAAGAAACGATGGACAATACATTTCCAAAGACACATTCCGAGATCGGATGTAAACACTGAGCGGCCATTTTGAAAAAGGACCCGTCGACGCACGCGCCGTCAAAATCTCGTCACCAAATTGGAGCTCAGTTTCGCTACTGTAGTATGTTTACTGTGTCCATACTATCTCCCACGCTCTTCTTAATGTTAAAATGCAATGTACAGCTTTGCCGAAAATACCTCATTCGTTTCCTTATGTTCATAATCGCTCAAACTTCACCTGCCTAAGCAAACATCCACAGTGTACGGTGTCCTCGCATACATTTGTCACAAACTTAGCTATTAATTAATATATAGTTCAATTTCGTTGTCGCTACTATATTGCAAATCAATAGTGAGTTTTTTTACAGGTTCTAAACTATTTATATTTATGTACATACATCTATATGCGTTTTCAATTTTTTTGACGCGTTGAATACAGTTTCTCCAGTTTTCAGCGGTTACATTTTTGACTTCTCTCTTTATCAACTCAATCACACTACTGTTTAAAGTGGGTGTATTATTGTGAGCTCGTATATTAGACTTTATTTTATGCTATATCAACTCGATCGCATTAAAGATACATTTGCAATTTTATCACAACCATATTCCTTTGAAAAACTGTAACTTTTTAAAACTTCTAACAATTGTTTAACTATATAACTTTCATGGAAATATATGTCACGTTCGCACAAAAGGGCTTGTATTTCCCTTTTTCTACTGGTGGAACTTGATACCTTATTCATTTGGTGACTCTGAAAGGATGCATTATCCATCACAATACAGCTATTCGGTGGCATATTCGGCATTAATTTGTTTTGAAGCCAATCGTCAAAAACTTCAGCGGTTGTATCACAATGATAATCCAAGCTAGAATCTGAAATATTCTTGGCTCCTAGAAATAGACATTCTGGTATCCAGCCTTCTTCTGACCCCGCATGTAAAATAAACTCCTGGGACAAAATTAACGCAACAATCTGAAAATTTATTTATCTTTTTCTTATGTCAATTTTAAAGTTTATCGAGTATTTGAATAGTAGTAGGCTATGCATATTTTGTTTCGTTGTTCATGACAGAAATCAAAACAATTCGTTTAGATTTACAGTTTTAAAGAAGTTTTTCGAAGATAAACAATTTTCTGTAATAATGCGATAGATTTTCTTTAAAACTAAGCTTATAAAATTGTTCCCTTTTTCAAAGTAATACGTTTTTGTGGTAGACTGTTTTATTTTTAACCCCGAAGAATTAGAAAAATGAATCGAACAAGGAATTTAACTGAACACGAGGTAGTGCGAACCTCAGTTTTATTGGACGAGGCATATTGTCAGAGTTATGTTGCCAATTTGTTAGGCAAACATCGTTCCACAATAAGTCGTATGGTAAGACGCTTGAATGAAGTAGGAATTTATTCTAGAAGGCTAGGGCAAGGGCGAAAACGATGCACTAGCGACCTAGATGAACGTTTTATAAGACAATATGCTTTGAGAAACAGAACTGTCACTAGTTCTATAATAAGAAACGAACTCGAAGCTGTTCGCAATGTCACAATTTCTTCTAAAACAGTTAGAAGACGGTTAAATGAAGCTGGATTAAACAGTAGGAGACCAGCCACTGCGCCCTTGCTTACTAGAAAAAACAGAGTTGCCAGGTTACGTTTTGCTCGAAATCACGAAAACTGGTCTGTGGATGATTGGAAACAAGTTTTCTTCACAGATGAAACTAGGGTTAGTCTAAAACATCCAGATGGTCGTGAGCGAGTATGACGAAGACCAGGAGAGAGGTTTGCTCCTTGCAATATCTCTGTAAGGATTCCATTCGGCGGTGGCTCTGTTATGTTCTGGGGTGGCATCTGCTTTGATGCTCACACAGAGTTAGTTCCTGTCCGTACGAGACCCATGAATGCTGACTACTATCTTGAGAATATTGTAATAGAACATGTGATGCCTTTCGGTCATTTTGTGGGGCCCAATTTCCTGTTTATGCAAGACAACGCTCGACCTCACGTGGCTAGGGAGGTACTCGATTATCTTAATCAAGTTGATATACCGATTATGCAATGGCCACCAAAAAGCCCTGAATCCAATAGAACATGTATGGGATCACCTTAAAAAAAATGTGAAACGTCATATACCTCTCAAGATATACGTCATATCTTGTAGAGTCCTTCTCTATTTACAGAGTCATATACTCTGAAATCCACAAAGACCAAATGTAGTGCCAAATTTTGTTCTAAGCTATTATCTTAGATTTGCTTAATCGAAAATATTT